>CM077223.1:24045257-24217757 GCA_039654775.1 Spinibarbus caldwelli | reverse complement strand
GTAACTTACAAATGAGTAAAAACACAAGCAAAGTATTTGTATGTGCCTCAGAGTGTCGTCCTCACAGAGATGTGACAGTGGCCTACAAACACAGCATTGGTGCAAACGCAAGTTAATAAATGTTAACAAATACCAGACATTCTTAAAGTGTGTGGCCACACAAAGCAACCCCCCGCTGACTCTGCTTTAATGTGATTAGGCTGGGAATAAATTACGATTAACTCTCACTATCACAGTCTAGCCTATAAATGACCCTGGTCAACGGCAGCGGCTGACTGAAGGCAGATTACCTAAGAGAGGTCTAAAAAACAATGTTACAAAACATAAGACATTTTAATCTTGTCATTGTGGAATAAAAATACTCAAATACTGGATTAAGAGTACAGACAGCATTAAAGCTCAACAGATCAGAGCGGGGAATATGAGGATTAATGCTATTTTTAGCCACTGAGGGCATTGTGAGTGAACGGTCAGAAGTTCATGGGTGCCAGTTTGGTGTCTGAAGTCACACTGAGCATGTTAGCACATTACTGACATGAGGTGTTTGTTCATATGACATCTCTGTGTTACACAGCAGCCTCACAAGAGTGTTTCGCACAGATGTTTGTGTGTAGTGTTGTTCCAGAACGTTGCTCTGTGATGACAACACTATTACACATACAGGTATGTAATGGCTTGGATCACATCCAGAAATGACGTACAGAACAGTGTCTGTGTGAGCCAGCTGTAGTCTTTCTCACTTTTAGACCACAACCCTGTGTGTGAACAATGCTGTGTTCACGGCACATAGTGGGACAGAGTTTCACGGACGAATAGAAAGACGGGCGAAAGGGCAGATTCCATCAAGTCCACTGGGTAAAACACAACAAGACACTCAAACTGTTTACAATTTTACTGTTTACTCGGATCATTTCCTAGATTCACAGACCCATGAACACTCGCCAATGTTGGGGAGTAACCAAATAAAAGCATCAACACTATTTACGGTAGTTCAGCTGTTGTTTTTTCCAGTAACAAGCTACTTCTTCCAACAAAATGCAGCATCACTGTTTTTGTGTCAGGGAATAATCAACTCAGTCGGTCCTCTCTTTGTCATACAAAATCTTTGTGAATCATATTTCAATGTGAACCACTCAAACAAACTGATTCACTAAATTAACAATCAGACATCCTAGTATTACATACATTACCATTGAAAAGTAATTTAATTACATAATTAAGTAATAAGAGTGTCACATAATGCGGCTCACGAAACATTTCTTATTATCAATGTTGATACAACAGTTGTGCTGCTATATATAACTGCAGAAACTGTCTTTTGTTTTAGGATTCTTTGATGAACAAAGTCCTAAAGCACAGCATTTATTTGAAACAGAAATCTTTTGTAACATTATAAATGTCTTGACTGTAATTTTTGATCAATTTAATGCTGTTAAAATTATTTACTGATTCAGCACCTGGACAATCAATTCAGTTTAGTGAATCGTTTAATTTGACCAGTTCACGAAGAAAAACAATTCAACAATTAATTTCTATTTGCAGCATTTACATCTTTTTAAACTAAATATTCAGTTAACTTCTTCTGTTCATCTTGGTTGTTTCTAGTTTTATAAGTTGAATTAGAGTAATTTTGCAGCTTAATGCTGTTTTCTTGTGCCAGACGACTGAAAAAAAAATAAATAAATAAAAAAAATTAGGCAAATATAATTTGTTTTACATTTAAAAAGACACAATTTTATATAGTTTCATTGTAGTTAGTAAATTTTCTATGTACCAAACTAAGAAAGTTTACCTTCACTGCAGCTGAACTTCATTACACAGTTTCCACCACACTGACACTCTCACACACTCAAACGTTTAAGAGGATGCTGTTTATGAAAAACCCTCCACTTTGAAGATTAACTCTATTATGACAAACACAAGCAACTACAACTAGTATAATCACAGTGGTTGTTGAGGACTGTGTGTGGGCATGCTATTGCTAAAGACAAACAGGTTGTGACTCATGTCCTTTTTTCTAGACAGACAGGTACGCATGAATGAAATGAATCCCCTTAAGCTGAACCCAGTTGATTTAGAAACAGTTAATGATGTCAACAAAAGTCCGGGCTTCTACTTTGTCTCATCCCTCTCTGTCTGGAAGATTTTCCTTCAAGCTACAAGACAAACACTCAACCTCCTGAAAAGGATTCTGGAATGCCTGAGTAGTTTAGATAATGAAACCGTGCCTTTAAGTAGGGAAAGTTAACCCTTCAATTTAAACTGAAACTGAAAAAAACTTCAAGATCTACATCTGAATTAGTTGTTTTTTGACTGTAGTGGCAAGAAGCTGCTGGAGTAAAAACAGACATACGGCAATGATTTCAGCATTAGTCAACATGCACATTTAACTGTCTGGGTGTTAGTGCATGTTCGGAAAGGATGACAGAGTTTAATTAAATGTGTCTTGCTAATAGGTGACAAGTTTCATTATTAATGTTAACAAACATTATAACATTCTAAATTGATTAACAGATCATTATTGAGTGCACATTCACAGTTACAAATGTCTCAAAACTTTAAACACAGACTGTGAATGTGAGTGAGAGGAGACAGATCACTAGTGGACAAAATGAATGGGAGAAACAACAATGCTTTCTATGACTATAAAGATGGCTCCCGCCTTTCGGTTTATTCTAGAACATGCTTGAGCATTAACTTACCAGCCTGATTTGAGCTAAAGATGTGACGGTTATCAAACCATTGTTCTCTTATTGCTGCTTTGGAACAATATGTATTGTGAAAACCACTATACAAACTAAAGTAAATTAAACACATGCCACAGCAAGCGATTAAAAGATTCCACGAAGAGAGAAGAACACACATTCAACAAATGAAATGTCCAACATTGATGGACATGATGCAAGCCTTGAGATACCAGTAACCTGCCTTCATCTACCTAAAAATAAAAAATAAATAAAATAAAAACATCACGACAAGTCTAATTGTATGAATAGTGAGTGTCCATGTCAGCTGTGCACAAGTGAGATAAGATAAGAGTGGACTGGACGTCTTGATGTCCTTGAACACAAGATCTTGAAATATTTGACATCCTGCTGTTGTGAACATCTGAGCCTCTATTCTTTTTTAGGATGAAAACATGTCAGTACTGAAGAGTGTTATCAGCAAAGTCAATGTCAGCTAAATACTGTGCCTGTTTCCAATATCCACAGTGTGTAGGTGAGAGTGTTTTAACAGCTCTTAATATTAATGCATTTGTATGCAATTACTTGACTAATAATGTATTTGGTGCCTGTATACATGGCATTTATAAAGAACTGCAACATACTATATTCGGTCACCTGTTCATATCTTATTTCGCTAAATAGAAACATTCATTGCACTTTATTTTAAGTTGAGTCCTTGATACAGTGTAATTAAATCATTAAGCACTGAGCAATACTAATTAACAACATCTACTTACTATAGGATTAAGATTAGGGTTTGGTTTAGGGTTAGCTGCATGCAACTATGCACAATTTACTGTTACTACAGTCATTTTTATAACATTAGCTGTCACCCCTTTAATCTACCAAATTATGAATCTTTGTCATGTGACTACATGCATATATGCATGCGAATGTACGTATTAAACCATGTAAACTACTAAAAAATAGCCATGAATTAGAAAATACAAAGAAAATACAAGAAAAAATGGTTTTAATATATTGATATATTTTCTTGTATGGTTTATAGCAATGTGAATATGCTGCAATGGAGACCTTTTATGGTCTCTACCATTTCTCGCTCTACACAATCACAGGATGTTGTTCTCATTAATAGAGGTTTTTACCAATAGGCTTCTTGGGTTCTGGGTTTGGTTCAAAAAACAATACTAAGCAAAACAGATTTTAAAAAATATCATTGAAACTGAAAAAAGCTGTAGTCACAAACTCAAACATCCCCTCTCTTTTATATACAGAATTCAAACACTGTTCAATACACCTCTTCCCAGCTCTCAAGGTTCAAGAGTGCCTGGCATACTAACTAAAAAGAGTGAGGCTCCTATGACATCAGAGTGTGGACGATTATCCTCCTCTCCGGTTCCTCTTAACAGGGCTTTTTGCCAGGGACCAAGAGAACCCTTCGTTTAAATCCAAAAGCATGTGCTCCTGTTTGGGCCCCAGTGTTGAAAGATTCCCCATTGTTCTCTGGGGCCTGGTGGTTCTGCTAACATGCTGGAGAGGAAATTTTTGCATTTCTTCAAGATATCAACTCCTCTCTAGCTTATGGCATATGCTGCCTCATTCTAAACATGGAAAAAGCGCCATATGAGTGCAATGTGTGACCTTACAACTCCTTGGAAAGCCAAATATATGAGTGGAATTACTTTGACACCTTCAGCTACAGATGAAAGTGTGCACAAAGAATAATTTGTATAACGCATCTAACATGAAACCACAACAAATAAATCATTTAATATGACAGTTGGTACCATTTGTAAAAAAAAATATTTAGAATTAATTTAGACAGTAGATTCTTTAATGTTTTTGAAAGATTCTGCTTATGCACACCAATACTGCATTTATAGACAGTAAAAACAGTAATATTGTGAAATATTATTACAATTTAAAATAACTGTTTTATAATTTATTCATATGATGAATTTTCAGATTTGGCGGTTAAGAAACATTACTTATTATCAATGTTGAAAACAGTTGTGCACAGTTTTTGTAGAAACTGCAATCATTTTTTCAGGATTCTGTGATGAATAGAAAGTTCAAAAGAACAGAATTTATTTGAAATAGAAATATTTTATGTTATAAATGTATTAACTGTCATTTTAATCAGTTTAATGTGTCCTTGCTGAATGAAAGTGTTTATTTCATTCAGAAAAAACTTACTAACTCTAAACTTGTAAATTCTTCCTTCCCTAAGGAAATGTCAGAGTATATGGTCAAGTGCTCAAAGCAAATACACAGGAGAACCCATCAATGGAAAAAAACATCACCATAAAAAATACAGAATCAGTCTGGAAAAAACAGCAACTCAGACTGTGCAAACAAGCAAATTTGCCTGCTGGAGGAAAATGTACATAATACATGTCTAAGGAAAGCAATGCAGGTACATTTTTCTTGGCAGCATCAATGTTATTGAGCAATCCTCTTGGAGAATCCAGTACAGTGAATTAAGCAGAACTCTGTTAGGAAAGAAGCAGGCGCTGTGGGTGGAAGGGTGTGTCTAGTGCTGTGTAACCTACATCACTTTTAACTTCCTTCAGGGAAATCTATATGTGGCAGAGTCCTCAGCAGGCAAACACTGTGGTTTTAATGGACCGTGTTGTAAGCAAACCAAAAGAATGTATGCAAACTAAGCAAATCTAAAAACGACAGTGTGATTTTGATGGCAACTGGTATGACAGAGCATAACCCAAGAAAATTTAGCATTTTGCAGCAGTAGTTGCAGTTGCAATTAAAAAAAGTGCACTGCAAAGGTTTAACGTCTGCATTAAATAAAGTCATTACTCAAGATCTGTGAGCCAATTTTTCCATTACTGCTTTTAAGTCTACTTAACTGAGCCAGCAATCTTGCTACTGCCCACTATAATTGCTTCACCTGAGCCTTCACACACAGCCTGCTTCACACACAAACTGGGGCAAGATTTTGTAAATTTCAAACAGGTCACCCATCTCTGCGTGTGCAAGAAAAGGTAAGAAGATCTCATTAAAAAGATTCTCTCTAAGCCATATTGATTTCCAATCAGCAGTCACGGTAAAGACATCACACACTAGAATACATCTCGTCCAGTCTAAAGGGGGTAATATGATGTCAGTGGGGAATTGGGGCTTTTGAGCAAAGCACACAATGACTTGAGTGAAATCACATGCATCTTGAATGAGGGGCTGAATTAGAAAGTGCATTTGGTGCCTAAATGATACTGATATGGGCTAGTAGACAAATCTTATCAGTACTGAAGGTATGCAAACTCAGATTACAGCAGTTCAAGAATTAAAAAAAACTAAAAAAAAAAAAAACTTCATTTATGTGATTAAAACATTTCTGGACAAACTTTCCCTTTAATTGTTATTAATTCAGCTTCAAAATCTTACAGTAATTTAATAATACCTGAATGAAAACTCTGCCCCCCTCATTGTCTGCAACAATATTAATAAAAATTAAAATAAAAAGTTTTTAACCATTAAATTTACATGACTTTTCCAGTAGTTTCTAATTTACTGGATAAGGATTTTAAAACATATTTTGTACTCACAAATCTTACACTATAAAACAGAGCTTAACATTACTAGCACAATGCATATTCATAAAGTTTTAAAAAAATTTCTTGGTTTTCCAAGTTGAATCCTTGTTCTTTAAAGGAAACAAACAGGTGTTGAGAGAGTAAAACAAAATATTAAAAATCTTGATTTTTAGTTGTTTCAGCTTATTTTAATGTTTAAATCATTTTAAGTCATCTTTAGGCCATCCTGCAAGTTTGCTGAGGCCCTCAAGTGAGCTCTGGCCCCTTAGTTGAGAACAATTGCTATAAACAAAAACTGAACCAAAAGCTGACACAGTGCATGTGATTTTTCCTGTATATTTAGGACAATATCTCCATGTGATTTAAGATCCCTGAAAGTCAAATCAACTTGTACATGGATATAAATCCTCCTGCACAAGTAAAAGGTAAACATATAGTCACCACAGCAGAATGAAGGCTATGGTCCCAAGCCATATACTAGGAATTCAGAGCTGCCACTGGGAATCTACACATCCAGCAGCCACACTCTGAACCAACCATGCTTCTTTCCATCTCACCACAGCAGGCTACGTATAAAAATAATTAGGGGTTAGACAGAGTTCTCTTTTAACTCAACCTACTCTGGGATAATCATATACAGATGCCATTGGGCCCTTTCCCCTTAGAAGAATGCAAGGGATCTACTGCATTGTGTGATAAGATCATGTGTACTAGAGGACAATAACAAATAAGCATGTCAGAAATTATATATGTATAAAATAAATGAGAAAAATATACTGAAACATATGTGCAAAGTTTTTGGAAACACAATCTTTCTATTCGTATTTTTCACACATTACTAAAGAAAAAAAAAAGTTAAGACCATTTTTGAAGAAAATGTTTTAATGACTGAAAATGTCAAGTGGTGTAACCATGAAGTACTAAAGTTATTTCTTATAAAATACATAAATTGTTTTAAGTTAGCATACTTTCAATGTAGAAAGCATAGGCAGCGCTGGATAGATTACTTACAAATTGTAGTCCGTTACTGATTCCAAATTACATGGCAAAAATTGTAGTTCGTAACGTAATCAATTACATTACACGTTTCAGGTAATATAATCAGACTACTTTTTGATTACTTTTGAACTAACTTGTATATCACATTGCTTTAAATAGGATAATCTTGTACCATTTTGATATTAAAATACAAAGAGTACAAAGAGTATTGTAATCATGTAATCAATAAAAAAACTGTAGTCTGATTATGAGTATTTTTAAATGTAATATAATCAAATTACAAGTACTTAATTTTTGGAACCTGATTACGTAATCCAGATTACATTAAATTGGTTACTGCCCAGCAATGAGTTTAGGTTATATATTTTTTATTAATTTACTAAATTAATGAAGTTAATATTCTTGCATTCTTATGCATTTTCAATTTTTTTTAATTTATTTATGTTTTTAATTAAATGACCTTGACACTCAGTCATGAGGGTCAAATCATAGGGGTTCAAAATGTACAAAATTATTTCCTGCATGCTGATTTTGCCTCACTGACTTGATTTGGCAGTCAATGTTTTTCAAATATTTATTATAAAGTCTTATAATTTAAAGTTTTCACTGTATGTTTTCTTTAAAGAAATAACTATAAAAGACTGTGCCAAACTGCTCATGCCAAGAGAATTTCACCTTTTTTTTTACACTCCCAAGACAGTTACACCACCTAGACACTTTTGACTTAAGCCTGACAATAAGCCATCAATCCGGACAACACAAAGAGCATCACTCCATTCAACCATTATGTAATTTATTCTGTTTGTATGAAATACACGTTCCGTTATCTACTATAAACTACTGTGCCCACGCCCACAACTAATATTTTCTTTTTCTTTTTGAAAATGTACTTTTCCAATGGATTAACCCACCAACAGATTACGTCTTCGTACACAGCCTGTCGTTTATTGCATGCATCCTCAATAAAAATAAAAAACCTAAAACCGTGTTTTGATATAAGATGAACACCCCAAAATAAATAACATGACCAGCATAATAAAACAGAGTCCAGCTGAGCCTCTGGACAGTGATGACCGGAGGGAGCTTCACTTACCTGCGGGGTCTCCAGAAAGACACTGTGTCTGAACTGTCCTCGGCGGATCTCCATCTCCAGCGCGGAGCCCCGAGCGATAGTCGCTCTCGCGGTCTGATTCCGGCAAAACATTCCAGACTTTAACTCGACCCTTCACTCCAAAGCAGAGCTGTTTATTCTCACAGACCTGAGACCAAGCCGCAGTTAGGTTTGGAGGATCAGTGTCACAGTCACGTTCATGTAAATCAGATGACCTCTCTCCCGTTAGGGTCTGTTACAAAACTACAACAGCAAAACCGATGATACACTGCTCTACTGCTCTCACCACTTTAATCTCGGATCAACAAAGCGTGTGATTGAATACCAGAGCAGATGAGATCTGAGTTACTTTCCGAGATGATGAGCCAGGTACAACAGCGTCCTCTGTTGGAGGATGAGCCTTGTATCAACAAAAACACGTACTGCGGGCCAGGACAATTGTAACGTTGAACTCTTTCTAAAAGGTTTGTGGGGATATAAAACAGGTAACAGGCTACCTAGATATTCAGTCACGCGTTTCAAGTTAGAAAAGGTAATGGCTAAATTGGGGACTGGATTAAACAAACAGACTAGAGTTTGCCTGTTAAGAAAGACATGAGGACCACAGATGTAAAAAGTACTGATATTATACTTTAGTGGCTATTTTATGTCATTATTTTACTCAAGTATAGAGGCAAAAACATAACTCTGCTTGAGTGAATGTAGGCCTAAAAAGTTTCCCCGTTTGGTTAAATACAACATCTGTTTTATCGCCTGATGGAGCAGTTTGTTAAAATATTCAGTTTTTAAGCTTTAGAACAATTTTAAACTTTCAGGTCAAGCTTTGGTAATTCAGCATCTTTTGTCTTGACTAACTTTAGGCTACTCTTTTAATTTGATTTTATAGGCTAATTCTTAATCTATTTTGTTGTAAGGTGTATGATAGGCTACTAAAAAGAAGATAGAAAAGATATGAATTCGCAGAGGAAGAAGTGAGTTCTGAATGAAGTGACAATATCACACCAGATACTGCCACCTGGTGTTTAACATTTAACAAGATGTGATCATTTTACTTGTGAGGCCAATAAAAATCAAGGAAATCCAATTTCTAAATGTAGTATTATGATATGGTTTGTTATCAAATATATTGTTACTGTGATAATTTTACATTTTTCAGCTGGTGTCCTCACTCTCAGAAATAAAGGTACAAAAGCTGTCACTGGGGTGGAACTTTTCAAAAGGTAGGGGAGAGCGGGGCACAAAGTAACACTTTTTGACTCTCAAATTGTGTAAATCCACATGGGGTTCAGAGTATAATTTTTTTATCCACAGTAATTTCACGCTTTTCTAGTACAAATATGCCGCTTTGTTTCATATTTACAGTGTATACGTTTTTCTTTATTTGCCCTCAAAAATTGGAAGTGAAATGTGACAACATGCCCCGTAGGTGGGGTGCATTGTAACATCTGAGGGGCACATTGTAACATGACCATATGACAGCTTAAAATGTGATCTGATCTTATGAAAAAAAAATATACAAGACAAACTAAAATATTTTTTTCTATAAAATAAAATAATTATTTATTTTAAATAAAATAATGGCGTTTTTTAAGAATTAAAAATAATCTGATTTTTGAGTTTGACAATGAACACATTGCAACCAGGCTTGGGACGGCCCACATAAACGAGCCAAAATGCTTTACATGTCTTGAAATAATAATTTCTGAACATTAAACAATGACTTTCAGTCTTTATTCACCTGTTTCTCGTCATTTCTCATTAAAATGTATTAAAGTAAATAGTGTGAATTACATCGCTAATGTCAGAATAGCACGGCAGGGTACATTGTAACGCAGTGTTACAACTTACCCCATCTGCGCAACTGGAATTTAAAACCGGTTATTGTCTTCTTCTAGTTATCAAAGCATTAAAAAAAAAATCTTGCAATCAGTATGAAGTAATAATGTTATCTTTACTTTTTAGGTGATATTATGACAGAGAGGAGACAAGCATGATAGATCATCAGGCAGGAAAGTAAAAAAAATAAAAAAAATGAAATAAAATAAAAAAGCTGGAAGGAAGGAAGTTTGATGGCAAAGAAAGAGATTTTAATAGAAGGAACATCATTTAAGTGAAAAATTATGGAGCAGATGTCAATCATTATGTATGTCTCTTTACCTGTGCTTGCATCCATAATTTTAAAGATATTATCTTGTAATACAGAGAGTATTGTTCTCACCTCACACAATGTGCTCACAATCTTATATATAGTTAAAGAACGTAGCCCCATGCTGGTAGATGCTAAAACCCAAAAATAAAACATTTGTGTAACAGACAATGTTGACACAGGAATGCCTTTGAAAAGCACAACCATGCAAGGCTTTGATTCCATTAACCATTCAGAGCATTCATTTTCTCTTTTATATTTTACTTGAAGGCAATAGTGAGAAAACATGTCACGGTTTCTGATTTCCTTATGAGAAATCACAAAGAGGCAGCGAGTTTAAAGCATTAACATGTTCTGCTTTGCCTTTCTTGTTCAGGCTTCATTAGTTCGCATTAAAGCATTGAAGTGCAAAATTTAATCTGTGACCCATTTGTTTTTTAATGACATTAAAATGTATGCATTTATGCTTTATTTCAGCCTTTGTTAAATATCTCTACATATAAAGTTGCCACATAGTAGCTGCTACATAATAGGGTTATTATAGTTAACTAAAACTAAAACCATTTTAAAAAATACACAACTGAAATAAAATCTTTAAAAAAAACTGTTTCAGTTAGTTGTCAACATTTCTCAATATAATTTAGAAATAAATAAAATAAATAAAAATTAAAATAAAAAAATAAAATAAAAAATAATAAAAAACGCATAGTACACACAATTTAAAATGTATTTTCATGTATAATTTTACCTTAAAAACCCATTGTTCCACAGTTCCTCATGTCTAAAAAATAATGTGTAGATCAAAACACCAGGAAATTATTCATTGAAAAAGTTTTCCAAAGTTTGATGTGTATTATATAACATAGACAGGTAGCAATGGTTCAGCAATAATAAGAAAGTAGGACATTACTCATAAGGATATTACTACCAGGATATTACTTTGTTATGATTCAGGATTATTTTTAGAAGCATACAACAGTTAGATATATTTTATTTGTTACAATATTTACTATAAAACAGCTTCTAGAACTAATGGTGCAGTTTAGTGATCTTTCATAACATATCAGTTACAGTTATCCACTGGTATTCCAAAACCTGCCATTAGTTATATAATCATCAACCACAAGAATGGCTTTATCGTAAACAAGATAAGCTTGTCTAATCACATAATTTCAAAGAAAGAAACAGGAGCTCCAGGAAGACTGTCAGTTCATCCCACTCGTCTGTGTATTTTTGAGCTTTAAAAGTTACATTTTCACTAAACTCGTGGTCTTTGTTTATACACTCTGAATTTGTTGTGATACTGAATATGCTTAAAATACAAACAGTCAGGTTTAATAGTATGGTGTCATTACACAATTAGAAATCAAGTTCACTTTCTTTTATTTGTTGTGACTGTAGAGTAACAATGTACAGACAAAGTAAAGACTTAATTGAAGGGTATCATTACGCATTTTGGAGGACAAGCATACTTTGAATTCATATAAACACACACTGACATATAGAGTTGATGTATAAACTGTCAGTTTTAATTATATGGTATTCTTACCTATTGCATAAATTGACTTTAAAAAGGACAACAGCAGAGGAATGGAAAGATTAGATGGAGGATTTGTCACATTTAATTGAAATGAATGAGAAAACTTTCCACAACTGAACAAAAGGGCAAGTCACTATACCATTCAAGGAAACAATACTTAACTGTTGAATTAAAGCGAAAATAAAACTGAAGTGATTGCTTTGTTCAGCATATGTGTCTGTATAAAAGTTGTCTATATGTGTCTTTATAAATAATATAAGTTAATATTGGGTAATCAGGGAACTAACATTTTCTATTTTAATTATTATAAAATATTCAATTAATCATTTTGTTCATAAATTATTTTAAAATTTGTGTTCAAGAAAGGTACTTTTGCTTATATAAATGCATTAAAATTAATCCAAAGTAATCCTTATTCTTGTAAAATATTAAAGGTGTAGTTCACTCGAAAATGAAAATTCTGTCATAATTTTCTCACTCTCATGCCTGTGTGATTTTCGTGGAACATGAAAGAAGATAATTTGAGAATTTTTTTTGTCCATACAATGGAAGCCAATGGTAACCAAAATGGTTTGTTTACCAAAATTCTTCAAAATATTTTCTTTTTCTGTTCCGAAGAAGAACAACATGAGGTTGAGCAAATGATGACAGAATTTTCCAGTCCTTTAAGACAAAGAGAAAGGTGTGGCATCTGAAATCATTATTAATAGGTTTCTTGTAAGGATGAGATATTTTGCTGCTTATGATCTGCATTCTACAGTCATGTTCCCAGCATTTGTACTGTTGCTCTATTTATATATGTTGCTCTATTGGTCATAAACTGACCAACATAAATCACTTTATAATTTTTTTTCATTTTCATTAAAACAAACTTCCTGCATAAAACAAAAGCCTTTTTTTTTTTTTTTTGGCATTATGTAACAGGAAATGGAAAAGCTTAAATAGTTTGTTCTAAAAATAGGTTACTTTTATATAAAAACCATAAAAACCTCAAGGAAACCATTCTATCCTTTTCACAAACTTTCTATTCACTTCAGTTTTCAGTGATTCTTAAGAATCCAATTCCTCACATCTCACCGTATCAGGCAGATTATCAGTCCCTGATGTCTGTCTGGGTTATTTTTAGTTTACTGTGCATTTAAAAGAAACATTGAAGTTAGAAGAAGTAAACAGAACAGACAAAATGGTCAAAAAACACACATCCATAATATTAGCCATTTATGCTGTGCTTTGCAATACATCAATGAGTCATTTTGATATTTATGTTTAAACATACAATTATTAGACCATTATTAAAGATGAAGAGACAAATAAGTAAAAAAAAAAAAAAAGAAGATCATTCATCACATTCATTTTCCATTGCAGCCTTTTCATAGAATTCTATAATGCGCACAATTCCACACATATATTTCTTGACATACATGAAATACTGGGCATGAGTCGGTTTTATATAGTTTTACCAAGATAACACTGTTTTTCATATTTTAGCTATATAACATGACACAGTGAAATTCATTTCAGACCCGTGCCGTTACTGGTATGTGGCAAGCAGAAATATGCCATGGCTTCACAGTTTACCTTACAAAGCCTATACACAAGCTTTTCTTTTGAGATGAAAATATGCCTACTTGTGTTTCTTGTGAAAACACACCTTTGTTGGGTATCACAGATGTAAATCTAGGATGTCAGTGATGAGATTATTTGCTTAACACTATTGTTTGAGATAATCAGATTATCAGATGACATTGTCTAATGATTGTCTTTTTTGTGCATGGAAAAAAAACTGCAGAAATACAGAGGTAATGTCTTTCACGGAAATGCTTTTCAAGTGCATCTGCCATTAATCCAGCGCATGTATATTCAAAGGATTCTTTTCTATCAGTCTGTAGGCATGACTGGGAGCCAAGTGAGACAAGAGCCAACCTGAAGTTATAGAGAGGGAGCTTCAAGATTGTGGATAAACAGATAAGAATGCGGAAACACCATCTATCAGGCGGTAGTGATTTACTGGACAGACTGTTAAGTGTCATCAGTTAACTTTAGAAAACCCGAAACTGCATTGTGAAGCTGATGACAAATGCAGCATACTACATATTGCATGACTGTTTCCATAATTACAGCATACATTGGCCCTCAAACAATGTCTTGTGAGCGTCATTGTAGTTCCATCATAATATGTTGTCTATATAATATGGCTATATGTCTAATATGCTTATTTTCCAGCAAAAGGTTTCCTGTTGCCTGCAATGCTGAAAATCTGTGAAAATATCATATGATTCATATGTGTTTTTCTTTTCATAGTCTTCTTTCTTTTGGGGTTTAAAGCACAAAGGTACAATTGAGCTAGTTGCTTAGGCTAGCTGTCGTACTATTTATATTACTCAGGAAAGAGGAAAGGAATTTTATATAAAAGACTATGCTTTCAATTAAGGAAGTGTTTAAGTGTGGTCCTTCCCATTTCAGCATCAAGGAATGCATTTACAGGTGCTTTTTTTGGTATAGATTCCATTACAGCTCACACCCTGCAGTCATGAGAGGCAATGATCCGCCCAGTGCATCCTTAACTGGACTATATAATAGGATGCTATAGCAGATGACCAAGATATGAAACAGAGTACTACTGCTGTTTAGGTATACTGAGAGAGAAATCGTACACTTGAAAAAGGTAAATACTTTATTTTTTGTTTCTTTTCTTTTTTTTCATTATCCTACCCAAGCAATACTGTAACTGAAAATTATACAGTAAATCTCATAGACATTATTATAGTTTGACTGCAATAATATTTTCAGCAGGATGGGAAAACAAGCCCAAACCACAACCATTTTAAATGGCAATCCCACTGTGCAGACTAAGGTTAGTAATCCATCTTCTGTTATACTAGATATTGATTGTGTTCTTCAGTTTGATTAACAGATTAATTTTTTAATTCTAGCTGAAAGTGGAAAGGTCAGTCGATCGGCCAGTTAGATGTCCATTTGCTGTTAATTTGCGAAACTACAAGGATGGCTCGACCCACCAAGATACACTGCATCACAGAGCAGTTAAGGTATCTTTAAATTGTAATCTAAATAACTGCATGTTTGTAACAGTTTTGGATTGATGAGAACAATGTTATTTAGCTTAACACAATAAATAGTATCATGCAGATGTTATGCTGATGTTAAAATATTAACTAATGTGAATGAGGTTTTAATTATTTTGTAAAATGTACTTTTAGCTAGAAAAATTACTTTAAATCAGTCTTCATTTTTTTCCCCTCCAGAATATGCCCTGCGATTCAAAAACGTGTGAAGGCTCCATCATGACTCCTAAAACTCTGACAGGTGGTCGGTCCAAAATCACATCTTCCTCAGATGACATCCTCACCCAGGCAGTGGAGTTTATCGACCAGTACTACAAATCATTCAAAATGTAGGAGCAATGTACTCTGTACAAAAATAATGATTCTTTTAATGGCATTACAATGAAACCATCGCAAGTATTCTAATAAATTTATGAACTATATTATATTATTAATTGTATGCCCTCTCACCATCCAGCTTGACTGAAAATAGTTAAACACTCTTGATAGGTTTATGTCATCACGCATGCGTATTGAGATACGATTGGAGTTCCTATCAACTGCGTTTCATTTTTATAAATTTCCTTTTGGTTTCAGGAACTCGTCAAAATAGAATTATAGGTTTACTCTTTATTAATGCATATAGAAATGATTATATTTCGTTTGTCTTGAAAAACAAGGAAGGTAATGTGACAGTCGGTTTCCTTTACAAGATAATTTGTAAAGTAAATTGTTTACTTTGTAAAAACTTTACAATAATTTGATTTTACCTTTTGCGCAGCCCGAATCCAACGGAACAGCAGGCTCGGATTGACAGGGTCACATTGGAGATCACCGTGACCGGCTCCTACTCACTCACTACAGATGAACTCATTTTTGGGGCCAAACAGGCTTGGAGAAACGCGCCGAGGTGCATTGGCAGAATCCAATGGGCCAATTTACAGGTTTGATATTTTGGCGCAGATTATGGTTAGCGCTTCTACATCCATGTTATGCGTTTGTACTAACATGAGTCTCATCTACAGCTTTTCGATGCGCGTCAGTGCATGACCGCCGAGGACATGTTTCATGCCTTGTGTACTCATATTAAGTATGCCACAAATGGAGGAAACTTAAAGTAAGTTGAATTTATTTGTTGCAACAGTCATCATCACTTCTGTAACTATGTTATCGTGTGGCTAAAAAACTGTCACGGCAAAAAGATTAACAGGAGCAAAAGAATAAACAAATAGCAAAGGAAAAAAAAAAACTTCTAATGTTAGCATCTGTTTGGTACATTTTTTTTAAAAAACCAATTCCTAACATTTCCATAACATTTAAGAGAGGTTTTTGATAGACAACAATATTGCAGTAGATTAAATGTCGAAATTCTAAATGATAATTGCAGCCATTAATTGTCAGATGTATGTTACAAATCCGTTTTTCCGCAGCTGGAAATATTAAATAATGTGTGAAAAGCGCAGGAGTAGCATAAATACGTTTCTATCGTCCTACTGCGTGCTTCGGATATCTGTAAATCAATTCAAGTTAGCAGTCTAACCGGTGCAGTTTTAGGAAATATAATCTCAGGGAAAGGTACATTTACAAAAAAAAAAAAAAAAAAAAAAAAAAAAAAAAAAACCTTTTGGGTATTTTACATATGAATTTAATCCTTTTGTTTCTAAATAAATAAATGACGGTTATTTTAAAGAAAAAAACAGCAACTCAAAACATGACATAAAAATAATATGTTGTGAAAGCTACAAAAATTTAGCAATGTATAAATATGTGAAATTGTATAATTTATATATTTACAAACTACTCAAAAGACTACTTTGCGTAACTAAGACAATCAAATAAATCAAAATATAGAACCCTATATGCATTTACTAAACTTTCTTTTAAAACTATTTTGTCAAGCTAAATATATAGTTTTTGTGGTAACATTTATGTTAATTGCTTTTATTCAAGTCAAATGTACCATTTAATATGACAAGAATGGCTTTGATTTTGATTCACTGAGGAACTCTTTATTTTCCTGTTGGTTTTTCCAGGTCTACCATCACTGTGTTTCCGCAAAGAACAGATGGAGAGCATGATTTCCGTGTGTGGAACGGTCAGCTTATAAAGTACGCTGGCTATCAGATGGAAGATGGAAGTGTGATCGGAGACCCTTCGAGTGTGGAGTTTACACAGGTAACCAGAATAGAAGTACTGAGGCTGACAAATATATGTCCACTGTTTTACACAATGTCTTACCTTTTTAAAAAATTAAACATAAAAATAAATTTCAAATGGTACCTACCAACCAAATTTTTGCCTCTTAAGGGTCATAAGGGTCAATTTTTTGAAATTGAGATTTATACATCATCTGAAAGCTGAATAAATAAGCTTTCCATTGATGTATGGTTAGGACAATATTTGGCCGAGATACAACTATGTGAAAATCTGGAATCTGAGGGTGCAAAAAAAAAATCTAAATATTGAGAACATCACCTTTAAAGTTGTCCAAATGAAGTTCTTAGCATTGCATATTACTAATCAAAAATTAAGTTTTGATATATTCATGGTAGGAAATTTACAAAATATCTTCATGGAACATTATCTTTACTTAATATCCTAATGATTTTTGGCATAAAAGAAAAATCGATAATTTTGACCCATACAGTGTATTTTTTGCTATTGCTACAAATATACCCGTGCTACTTATGACTGGTTTTGTGGTCCAGGGTCACATATGATAACTGCTGGACATTTTCTCTATTTCTATAGGTGTGTATTCAGCTGGGATGGAAACCAAAGTATGGTTGCTTTGATGTGCTTCCACTGGTCCTGCAGGCGAACGGAGAGGACCCTGAAGTTTTTGATATTCCTTCAGAACTGATCCTGGAGGTCCCAATAGAGCACCCAGAGTAAGTGGTTTGGGTCATTCCAGGGAAAGGGGGATAAATTAAATTTGTTTTCTACATATTTTTGAGGAAACATAAATTTTATATAGTTTTATATCCTAGAGGTTTCAGACAGTGTTATGCTCTGCTTTTCTTCAGGTATGAATGGTTCAAAGGTCTAAACCTCAAGTGGTATGCAATTCCTGCAGTGGCCAACATGCTCATGGAAATCGGGGGTCTGGAATTCACAGCATGTCCTTTCAATGGCTGGTACATGGGCACAGAGATTGGAGTGAGGGATTTCTGTGACAGCCAGCGCTACAACATTTTGGAGGTAGTTTGGCTTGACAGTCTCATGACGATAGCTTAGCACATCCTGATATTTTTGATACTGATGTTTCGTTTTATTGCTTTATGTCCTGTAGCACGTTGGCCAGCTAATGGGCTTAGAGACACGCAAGCTGTCTTCACTGTGGAAAGACCAGGCACTTGTGGCTATCAATGTTGCAGTGATTCATAGCTACCAGGTAAACTGTCCTTCCATTTTTGTCCTGTTACATGCATAATATTGATAGGAAAGATGATGAAGCCATTTAGTTATTTATTGATCTCTTATGTTGTTACATTGCTGTGCAGAAAAATAAGGTCACCATCACGGACCACCATTCAGCAAGCGAGTCCTTCATGCAGCACTTGGAGACAGAAGTCCGTCTGCGGGGGGGATGTCCAGCTGATTGGGTGTGGTTGGTCCCGCCCATGTCTGGCTCCCTCACCTCCGTGTACCATCAGGAGATGCTCAACTACATCCTTTCTCCCTTCTTCTATTACCAGGTATCAAACTTTATCCCAAACTAATCCCTTACTTTTGAACGGTAGTGTTTTATAAAGAAAACTTTGACATTAGCTGTGTAAATGTGGTGTAAATGTATGCTGTTTTTGAAGGCTGATGCATGGCTAACACACAAGTGGAAAGATGAGAAGAAAGGACTTCGGAGATGTAAGGTCAGCTTCAAAGGACTCATAAGGTACAGACCAGCAACTTCTCCAAACAAAACAGCACTGCATTATATTCATGCCAACTACCGATGCCATTTACATTAAATACTTGTGTTCTTTCTTTTTAGAGCCGTGGTTTTTTCTCAAATTCTCATCAAAGCAGTCATGGCCAAGAGGGTGCGCTGCACTGTTCTCTATGCTACAGAAACAGGGAAGTCACTGACCTTTGCCAAAAAACTGAACACTATGCTCAACCGTGCCTTCGAGTCCAGAGTAAGAAATGCTGTCTTTAAAAAATGATTTTCTAATATTGTAATAATACCAGATCAGTATATGAACAACAACATTTATTCTTGTTTCCTAATGTAGCTGGTATGCATGGCGGACTATGATTTCAGTGAGCTTGAGACAGAGAGCCTTCTGATGGTGGTCACCAGTACTTTTGGCAATGGAGAAAGCCCAGGAAATGGAGTGGTATGGGAATAATATTGAAAATAATTATATAAATGTGTAAAATCAGTAAAAAAAAGTTTGGGGCCAGTAAGACTTTTTTTTCCCAGTAAGATTTCTGAAGTCTCTTATGCGCAGCAATGTTGCATTTATTTGATTAAAAAAATACAGTAAAAAACTGAAATATTATTACAATTTAAAAGAACTGTTTTCTATTTTAATATATTTTAAAATGTAGATAATAACTGTGATGCAAAGCTGAATTTTCAGCATCTTTACTCCAGTCTTCAGTGTCACATGGTCATTCAGAAATCATTCTAATAATATGATTTGGTGCTAAAGAAACTTTTCATGTTATTGACAATGTTGAAAACAGTTGTACTGCATAATATTTCTGTAGAAACCGTGATGCTTTTTCAGGATTTTTTAGTGAACATGAAGTTCAAAAGAACAACATTGATTTGAAATAGAATTTTTTGTAACATTATAAAAACCTAATGTAACATTATAAAAACCTTACTGACCCCAAACATTTGAACAGTAGTGTATAAAAATAATATTTTCCAGAGGAATTCGAAATTGATTTTGGTTCATTGCAAATTCTACACATTTATTAACATTAATATTTTCTATTCTCTCAGAGCTTCAAGAAGCAGCTTTTCAACTTGCAAAACCTGAAAAACATTGTCAGGTATGTAGCCTAGCACTGCACAGATTTTCACTCATCACCTGTAGATATGCTCTTGTAGCACAGAAGCCCTGACTTGCCCTTCTCACTACAGGTACAGTGTTTTTGGCCTTGGCTCACGTGTGTACCCACAATTCTGTGCCTTTGCCCATGCTGTGGATAACAAGCTTGCTGAGCTGGGGTCCAAGCGTCTGACTGCCACAGGGGAGGGAGATGAACTTAATGGGCAGGACGAGGCTTTCTCTGCCTGGGCTTGCACTGCTTTTAAGGTTGGTGAGGTTTCCATAATTCCCTCGGTGCATGGAAATTATGATTCAGGGAATCAAATAAATCTACTACTACTATAACAAACAAATCAAATGACACATATGTGTTTTTAATTTAAGGATGCATGTGAGGAGTTTAATGTTAAAAAACAGCTGAAAGCTGTTGAGCAACAGTCAGACGACTGGGACCCACAGAGATACAGAGTGCAGCATGACAGTTACACTCTGGACCGAGTTACAGGTACATCTCTACGTCTACTTATCAAAACCCTAATAATTCAGTCAATAAAGTTTTATCGAAACTCAATAATCACGTGGTTTTAATATGATTTACATGCATGAATGTTCTGTTTTTACAGCACTGTCTGCTCTTCACTCTAAATCTGTGTTTCCTATGACGCTGAAAAGAAGGCAGAAACTGCAACGTGCTCAGTCAAGGTTTGATTCTACAACTTCACTACTTAACAAACTTGTAATAAAGCAATAAACCCGTGAAGCTGTGGTTTACAGTGAATTTATAACAGCTAAGGGGCGTTGTTAGGCACGACGTGAAGAGGAGTATGTTTGTAGCGTAGTTTACAACAGCTTCGAACGCGGCTCAACCAATCAGAATTAAGGACCGGAACTATCCGTTTTATAAATGTTTTTTAAAAATGCTGTTTTTTTAAACTTACTTATTCTTTTTTAGTCGTTCCACTATCCTTGTTGAGCTGAAGATGGATGGAAACACAGAGGCCTTGAATTTTGCCCCTGGGGATCATGTGGGGATTTTTCCAGAGAATTCTCCGGAGCTGGTGGATGGTATCTTGAAGAATCTCTCAGATGCCCCTCCTCTTAACCAGAGCCTTCACCTGGAGTCCCTTTCGGACTCTAGCCATGGTAACTCTCACTAATGGCATTTACAATAAACTATATACAAATATAGTTGGCAAGTGTTTCTGTTGATCCCCAAAATCCAAGCTTATTTTTTATGGATCTTTCCTGTGGTGTCTTTCAGAGGAAAAGAGATGGCAGACAGATGAACGTATCCCTGCTTGCACGCTGGTTCAGGCTATTACATACTTCCTTGATGTCACAACTCCACCTTCGCAAAGCCTGCTGCGCAAACTCTCTACAGTGGCAAGTCAGGAAGAGGATCGCAAACGACTTGAAGCACTTGCATCGGTAATATATCTTTATAAGAATTTAAATGAGGCACTTGTTTATAATTTTGTATGAAATTACACATATTTCCAGTGTATGAATTTACAGCATTCCTCCATTTCCCCATAGGATTTCCAGGAATATTCTACATGGAAAGACTTCTACAGACCCACCTTCTTGGAAGTGCTCAAAGAATTTAAATCTCTAAAGGTCCCTGCCGCCTTCCTTCTCAGCCAGCTTCCTCTGCTGAAGCCCCGTCTGTACTCTGTCAGCTCTTCATTGGATCGTCATCCAAACGAACTACATCTCACTGTATCTGTGGTGGAGTACCACACCCAGGGTATGAAAGTCATAACAAAGACATTAGATAATTCTTTCATAATCAAAAGCCATGTTTCACCAGATGTGAAGATAACGTTCTGTTCTGTTTTATTGTAGGAGGAAAGGGCCCAATGCATTTTGGCACCTGCAGCACATGGCTGAACACCATCAAAAGAGGACACACGGTTCCCTGTTTTGTTCACCGGTACTGATAGTTAAAAACTTAATATGAAAATCTCATTAAAATACTAAGAAATGCATTTTAGCATTCTGTATTGTATATCTCAATAACATAGAAAACTTGACTTGCTCACTATTTCAGCTCGGGTGGATTCCATCTCCCAGAAGACCCCAGCACTCCAGTTATTCTGATAGGAGCTGGCAGTGGTATTGCTCCTTTCCGCAGCTTTTGGCAACAACGTGTCCATGACATGAAAAAGACAGGTAATCTTTGCGATTTCATAAAGTTCAAACACAAAAGCTTATGATAATGTCTTAAGATAAAGTGAGGTTCTATCCAAACCAGTTACCACAATATCCTGCATTTCATTTGAGCCGTCTTTAGTTCTTGTTTCTCTTTTAAATTGCCAAAAAATTTGTCCTAAATAGTTTGTTTTAACTGACTCCCTTTTAGGTCTGCAAATTAGCCCGATGACACTGCTATTTGGGTGTCGTGATTCAGAAACAGACCATCTTTATAAAGTAGAAACACTGAAGTTGAGACTCGATGGCGTTCTGGGCAATGTCAATGCAGCTTACTCTCGCCAGCCTGGTAGACCAAAGGTACATCTCTGAAGTTCTGTTCATGCTGTATTATACTCAAAATAATGTGTTAATTTGTCTTTGTGTTTAAAATCCGGTAGGATCCAGTTAGTCTATTCTATTCATCATACACATTTACTCTGGGATCAGTTTGTGTCTTCAGTCTGTAACTGTAAGCTTGTGTTGTTTGGAGCAGATGTATGTGCAGGATGTCTTGAGGGAGCAACTATCTGAAAAAGCCGTAGAGGTTCTACACAAGAACACAGGTCATCTGTATGTCTGTGGTGGCATGAACATGGCCCGAGATGTTGCGTGCACTTTGCAGGATATCCTGGCAAGTAAAACAGGCATGACCATCACAGAAGCTGGAGAATATCTGGAGAGGTTGAAGGTGAGCTCTCAAAATGCATTTAGATACTATTTCAATCCTCATGTCCTTATATGAACTGCTATGTGACCAGTGAACTCATGCGATGATCATCTTTTTATTGGCAGGCTGAGAAGAGATACCATGAAGACATTTTTGGGGTGTAATGGCAGAGATCTGCTGCATCATATAAAGAAAAATCATATTTTTCAGTTTCACATGCTACATTTAATTATTGTGATTCAAATGTGTTTTCACTATTTATGTTCTTAAACCATTTTAAACTGATGTATATATAGTTTCTCAATATCAATATTGATCAACAGAATGATTGATTACACATATACCCACACGTATTGTATGGTGGCCAAAGCGCTGTGATTTATAATGCTCTATTTTAAGAGGAAAATGTATGGCTTTAGTTAGAGCGGGTTTCTTGTTTATATTTCATTTCTGAAAGATACTTATGACATTTTCTGTCTTCTATGTATTGAATGACTTTGGAGACATGCCAACTTAATTGTTCTAAGCAGTATGTAACCAGCATTTGATAATTCTATTTTATTTTATTAAATATCTTTCTTAGATAATTTATAGTGGAATTGATTTGATTTAGGTCAACAAAAAGTAAATGTAAATGAAATGTATGTGTGTGTAATTTCTAAAAAATAAATGGTCAGATTTGTATAAAATGTCTATATATGTGTTGGAGGGGGGGTGCAATTAAGTCTAATCAAAGTGCAAAATAAAATTCAGTGTGATTAAAGTCAATGAAACAAATTAAACAGATTTAACACAATAACAATAACATACTGTTCAACACAACATCTAAATAGGTAATCGGTAGAAGGTCAGTCTCATTTCGTCATATTCTTTCAGGACGCCATGTGTTGCAAAGGCACACAGCCAACAGTATAATTAAAAATACAAATATACAAAATTGTATAATTAAAATACAAAATTTCAACCAATTACAATTTAAATGGGCTGTTTAAAATAATAAAGACCCAATACTATGACCTTGAATTTAATATTTTTGACTTCAACCACAGTGACATTCAGCAAATTAATGCTAATGAAATCTGAATGAAATGTTCATTTGTAATGCTTGATCAAATTACTAAAATTATGTCTCTATTAAAGTGAACTATTAATGAAAATGTGCACACACAAACACTTTGGAAAAGAGTATAATTACTTTTAATTCATTTATTTATTTACAAACAATACAAAATAGAAATCTGAATCAAGCCTGCTGCAGAATCACGTTCACATTCCGATCTGTATGGAAAGAAGAAATAATTCAGTAAACCTAAATTAGAAATTTAAACAAGACAAAGCAATTTGTAAAAGTTCTAAGGCTAATAAAAACCAACCGCTGGGTCTTCATTTCTGATGTGATTTCTTAGATGCCGCAGCCTCTCTACGACCTTGTTTTAAACCCTGTGAACAAGACAAGAGTTTGAGTGTTGTTTTAATCTTCAACAACAACCAGGTGCACAAAAAGACACTTGTGAATGGCAAAAAGTACAAAATAGTAAAACTGTACCAAATAGTATCCCGTGTGATAGCCACTCATGTACCACGAAATAAGCATACTGCCCAAAGCCTCGTCAAACTCTAGAGAGTCTGGACTCATTGGTGGAGGTGGTGGAATCATCTGGACCAGCAGTAAATTCATATTTTAGTTAATTTGCCCTCATAAAAAGCAGTATGTTTGTAAATGCCTTTACTAGATCACTTTTCATGTAAGAATATGTTTAGAAACTTCCAGCTGCTTCTTACTGGGGGACCGGGTGGAATCATTGGAGGCCATCCAGGAAAGAAAGGTCCAGGACCTTCTGATCGTCTGCCATCCATCTGGAAAGAACATGGTCTTAGTATTTTATGTGATGCTATATAAAAACTACTTATCTGACAAGCTAATGAATTGCTTTGCAATGTTGAAAACTGCCTTTCAAAACAAGAAAAGACAGATTACAGAGATATATTCACCTTTTGGAAGTGAGGTCCTGGTGGGGGTCCAGGTGGGAAACCAGGAACCCATGATGGAGGCCCCATGGGAGATCTGCCTTTAGATTTGTGCTTCTGATGGCCGCACTGCTGCGGGGTGAAAGATCGATCACTCTCCTCTGTCGAAGACTCAGCCTCTTTGACCTGCAATTAGACAAATCAACAGCAATATTAGACAACTGCGTTATTAAAGGAATAGCTCACCCAGAAATGAAAATTTGCTGAAAATGTTCTCACCCTGAGGCCATTCAAGATGTAGATGAATTTGTTTCTTCATCAAGAACAGATTTGGAGACATGGACTTGGACAGAAGCGACGGTTTTAAGTTATAACGCCTAAATGAATTTGTTTCTTACAAACATACAGCTTTTCGCTTAAGATGTTAATTGATGGACTGAAGATTATCGTGACGTTTTTATCAGCTGTTTGGACTCTCATTCTGACAGCACCCGTTCACTGCAGAGGATCCACTGGTGAGCAAGTGATGTAATAAGAAATTTCTTCAAAATTCTTCTGATGAAGAAACAAACTCATCTACATTTTGGATGGCCTGAAGGTAGGTAATTACTACGGTGGCCGAAAGAGCTCAACGTGCTGCAACTTCAGAAAACACATGCAAATAGAAAAAGCACCAGCAAATCAAGAAAACACCTTCATCAGTTTGACAGCAGGTGCTGCAAATGCTCACAACGCAACCAAATAAAGAAACGCGCTGCAAATGTTCACAACACAACCAAATAAAGAATTTTATTTGCAGTGCGTTTCTTTATTTGGTTGCGTTGTGAGCATTTGCAGCACCTGCTGTCAAACTGATGAAGATGTTTTCTTGATTTGCTGGTGCTTTTTCTATTTGCAGCGTGTTGAGCTCTCTCGGCCACCGTAAATTACAACAAATTTTTATTTGTGTGTGAATTATTCCTTAAACTCCTCAAATGACTAGAGTGTCTAATTAAAAGCAGTGTCACATTCTACATACATCCGCCGTTTTCTGAGCATCTTCTTCCAAATCTGAAGCCTCTGTCAGGAGGTCACTGAGGTTCTGCTCTTCCTCATTACCATAATCAGTATAAAAGACCACACAGGTGCCCTTCTCCTGATCGATTGAGGAAATCGTAGCAGAATACAAGTTGCCATCTTCAGACCAGAATGCGTAACAGGAGTCCCCAACTTGCCACTATAAAACACATTTCAGTTCATCTGCATTGGCCTGCATTATTTGGATACTCCAAATCAACTCAAGTACTGACACTATTCATTTTTTACCTCTTTATCAGGTGCTGCGTTACATCTTTTTCTGCTTTTACTCTTTTTCCGCTTCTTCCCGGGGTTGTCTTTTTTGTGTGGTGTCACATTATCCTCTCCTTTCAATGCATTCTGGTGGGTAAAGGAGGAGAGAAAAACAGCATCAGGGTTACTGTAGCCATGTAAACTGCAATGTATCAGCTGTATAGTCGCATCTCTTTTAAGCGTTATTACCTTAAACGACGCGACCGCTTTATCATATGCTTGAATTAAAGCTGTATCATCCCAAATGTCAGAATCATCACTCTGAAGAGAGGGAAGAGATCATTGACCACTCAACTCTGCTGAATGATTTATGCTACATATTTCTCCAATGTAGCATAAATCAACTGACTTTAAGACCAAAACCACAAACTAGAAATGTTGGACTTTTACTGTGAGCCAACAAATGCTAGCTAACGAGCAAAAACAATCTGCTATATTTACTCAAATCTAAAATACAAGCCAGCGTAGCTGAATCTAACCTATTTGACTCTCTTTTAAACGCTTCAATACTCACTTGACCCGTCCCACGACAAAATACGACTTCTTCGGCACCATTTGCCATGGGGATTTAATATTTAAAACCGTCTAGAGCAATATTCCCCAAATTCAACGTGCCCCACTGATGTACGCCAGCTGCTGATGACGCTCAAATCATGCGACACTCCTGAATGAATTGTTCTTTTGATTCGAGTCTTTTCAACAAACGGATCTAAAACGGTGTGAACGATTCGTTCAGGATTCGGACTTTCGGGATTCGGGAGTTGGTTTTCATTAACAGCATTCACAATGTGCAAAAACTTGAGTTAAAATGTAAATCAGTGCGATATTATAAACAGCCATGCATATCGCAAATGTCAGGAATAACGAGATGAACACGAAGTAACTACATCATGAAAAAAATAAAATATCTGAATATTTAGAACCGGTTCTTTGAAACGAACTGTTCAAATGAACCGATTCGCGGAAATGAGTCGGCTGCGAAACATCGGGCTTACCTGTTGCTTAGCAACCGAGTGAAAATTCCTGCTTGTGTCATATTTCTACATGTAAATATCTAAAATTCACAATGCTGGACGCTGCTTTGAGTTCATACGGAGCACAGGTTGTGTTAGCTACATCCAGCGATGAGAATCACCCTCCGGAGAACATTATCGACGGGTTTGTAGATTGCTAAAAGCTGGAAGAAGAGGCAGCTAACCTGGCTAATGTTGTCAAAACACTTAACAAATATGTTTTGCTGTAACTGATGTATTTATTTATTTCTATAGAAAAACAGAGACGTTCTGGATTTCAACTGGCATGTTTCCACAAGAGTTTATTATCCGCTTCCCAGACAACATGAAAGTTTTCACTGTCTCCATTCACAGTTACAACAGTAAGTAAATAAACACAAGCATCTTTATGCAACGCTATCTGTCTTTAATATGGTAATGACTTTACGTTTATATTTCATTTCAGTTAAAAGGCTGAGAATAGAAAAGGGCACTTCAGACGATGCTGATAAATTTGAAGCGGTTGCAGACACCGGTAAGTCTGAAACTACTGTGTTATTTTCCATTCAGTGATCATTTCAGTGTCATTCAGGTTAATATTGTTTGTTTCAGAGTTTGAGCACACAGAGAGCAGCCTACAGGCTAATGATATTTCTGTGAGTTACATTTCAAAGATTTGAGTCTTCAGATACAGTAAGACACTCAAAAGATCTCACTTTTTTTTATTTTCTCTTCAGGTGAATGTATCAAATACAACACATTTGCGGTTCCTCATACTGTCTGGATATGACCATTTTGTCTCTGTACACAAAGTTAGTGTACAATCATGAGATGATCTCAATATGCCATGCTCTTTTGTAAACTAACCAAAATGTAACCAAATGGATCACTGTATATTTTATCTTAATAAACATTCCCCTAATTTCTATTGTTTATTATGTAAGTCTCCTCTAGTGTTGTTAACTAAAATCAAAACAAAGTCTATTAAAAGTTAATTAAATAAAGCTGAAATAAAACAAATATTTTATGAAAAATGAAAATCAGAAATGTTGCCCTGGCAGCTAACTTAAATAAAACAAGTTACTAAAAATTACTAAAACTAAAACAAATAAAAAAGCAAAACAGAAACATTTCAAAAATAAAAACAAATGACAAAAAAAAATACTAAAACCTAAACTAAATTGAAAACAAATCTAATGAATGATATAGTTTTGTTAAAATTTTGTTAAACAGTAGTGATGTACTGTATCTAAAGGAACAATACCTTTGACTCTGAATTATTGACAGTCTGGACTGAATCATAGAAACAATTTGCAAGCCAGTTTGTCCCACATGAGGAATTTGATGAAGATCTAAAGAGTAACAGTGGCAAATGGAAGTTTGGAAATTAAAAAGTGTTTTTGGTATTTGAGTAGTACATTCGTTTGGTACATAACTATGGTTTGTTCAAAAAAACAAATAAACAAACAAAAAAACTACATGTATGCTTACAATGCTTCTTCCTTTATAAATATAGTAAACTTCAGATGTTTACTTTTACACTCTTACACCAAACAATATTTAGTAATGATTTACTGTCTCATGTATCAAGGGCACAAAACAACCAAAAAATTACACAACTTACAAGACACAACACTCAGTGACTGGTTTTACAGATTTTACTGTTGTTTTCAAACATACAAAGACAAAACAAGTCTATAAAGTTAGTGTGTACTGCCCAAAAGACAAAGGAAATTGATTTAATTTAAAATCTACTCTTTACAAAACCAGATTTACATTCTGAAGACACCGAAGCGTGTTTTCTGTGTGGGGGCATTGAAAGCAGCACTCAGACTCAAACCTAGGACCAGTCGAGTGTCGGCAGGGTCAATGATCCCATCGTCCCACAATCTAAGTAGCAGGAACAAGTGCAACAAAAGTGAAAATTAAACATTACACTGGGACGAGAGCAGTAGGAAAAATTTCATTCATATGACACATACTCTACGGTTCAAAAGTTTGGGGCCAGTAAGACTTTTTTTTTTGTTGTTTTTTTTTGTTTTTTAAAGAAATAGATACTTTAATTCAGCAAGGATGCATTAAATTGATCAAAAGTGACAGTAAAAGATTTTAAAGTTATAAAAGGTTACTATTTAAAATCAATGGCATTCTTTTGAACCTTCTATTTATCAAAGAATCCTGAAAAAAAAAAAATCATGGTTTTAAAAATATTAAGCATCAAGACTGTTTTCATTATTGATAATTTAAGAAATGTTTCTTTTAGCAGCAAATCATAATATTAGAATGATTTCTACAGGATCATGTGGCACTGAAGAAAATTAACCTTTGCCATCACAGTAATAACATTTTGAATTATTAATAAATATAATATAGAAGGAACCTTATGAAATATAAAATATTGGTGAGTATTTGAGAGAAAAATCTTACTGACCCCAAAATTTAAAAACAGTAGTGTATTTCACATTAAAGTAAAAAACAAAAAAAAAAAACATCCACATATCATGGGCATTTTATGTAATACTCAATTTATACATGTATACAATTATCTAACTAGTTACCTGGCACTGGAATAATATGGATTTCCCTCTTCCTCAAAGCGTTTGATGATTGGCTCTTTCATTGCAGCTTCCTGCTCTGCTGTAAACTGGAAAATTAACCAAAAATGTTACAAGTTAGCTGAGATATACAAACTAGGGATGCACGATATTATCGGACCGATATCAGAATCGGCCGATAATGACTTTAAATGTAAATATCGGCATTGGCCCGATATGACAAATTATGCCGACATGTCTTGCCGATAAGAAGAATACGTTAACTCACATGTGCTCAGGGTGTGCTAGTGATTAGATCACTTCAGCAGTGTGGCTTATTCTTGAAGCAAAGTTTTGTCTGAATGATTATTAGATTAAATGCAGCGATCCAAAACAGTCAATCTGTGAAAACACGTACAGAATGACGCGTTCGGTGTGTGATAAAGAGTAAAAGCACGTGCAGCGGCGCCAGCGGCAGCCTCCCCCGGGTCCTAATGCCCGCTCAGAAAGAGTTTTAATCTGTAGGGGGCCCTGTTGGCCTACTTCTAATTAAATCAAAGTAAAACAGCCTATACAAATAAGATGTAGACTGCGTTTGTGATTAAATAAAGCAGTAATTTATGTCATAAAATAATGAGTATGTTTTGATTTAAAGGTCAGAAGCTATAGCTTACATGAAAAAAAAAAAAAAAAAAAAATCACAAACATGACACTTGTAAATTAAATAATTTTATATATACTGATTTATTCATTAATGTGTAATATGTTATATTTTTTTAAACAAACCATAAGCTCTAAAAGATTTTCAGAATTTTTACAACTCTTTTGCTTTAGACCATCTACAAATGTTAAATCTTAAAATAAAATGTTAAGGTTAACACTGCATCTTTCTGGGGGGGAAATCCAGCGACTGATATATAGTTTATTTATAGTTATTTTCAAAGCTTCAACGTACTGTCAAAAAACCTTTATTATTGTTCATTTAATTCTAACAAATAAGTTTTGTTAAAAACTAACCAAAATTAAAATATTTTGCTTATTATTTCTCCACAGGCAGGACTCATTCTTCCCACTGGTCGCTCTTTTGTGACTAACTTTCTCAGTTGGTCGCACGAGCACATAATTTGGTCGCAATTTTACTTAATTTTTTTTCTACAACATGGGATTAATCAATGCATGCTGATGAGCTTTTATCATAGTTTATAGTTATATGGTAACGAAAGTGTTCTTTCAACGCGTTATTTTTCATCATCATTATTTGTGATTTAAATGTTGTGAATGGGAGATCCTCTTTTGCTGTGTTATAACCCGGGCTTCGTACGCTTTCACTTTCGAGAGACGTGAGGCAAACAGCAAAGATAAAAGACTTTTCAAAATCAAAACAAAAAGAAAAAGTAAAACTAAACTGGATGTTGCTGACAGTGTTTAAATGTTTTTTTTCCACAAGAATGCCAACATGTTCACCTTCTCTGGTTTAAGAAGCGATCTTTTACTTTAACTTGAAAACCAAATCCTCCGTTGCGCTCTGTCCGCTGCTCGCACCTTCGCGCTCGTGCTGACGCTGCGAGTAAAGGCTGAAGGCTGATTTATACTCGACGTGTCCGCAAGTTCTACAAAACCAGGCTCTACACCCGAAGCGCTCGCGCTGAAAGCGCCTCTCTCCACGTTATCAGTGAAATCTGACTCCTGCTACAATGTGCCGCGGCTCGGCAGCGTGCGCTGTATGGAGCAGGAGCTTTAGAGCAGCGCAGACTGTGCACTAGCACAAATGCGTCCACATCAAATTTTAACTCGCACATTCTCAAAAAACGGTCGCAGCCTAGAGCCCTGACAGGAAAGACTTGGTGTTGTTTCCAAACAAAAGGAAATATATCGGTATCGGCCAAAATGAGTTGAAAAATATCGGCATATCGGATATCGGCAAAAATCCAATATCGTGCATCCCTAATACAAACTATATGCTCTTTTAACTCTTTAAAACTTTATTTCCCAAGCCCTATAAAAGACTAATAAATTCAGTAAGTTTTCTTTGTTTTTAAGTTCTTACCTCTTTTCCTTCCCTGGCTTTTTGATCCTTAGTTATGGTGGCCAGCACTGTGGCTGCCTGCTCCCCTCCCATCACAGAGATCCGGGAATTAGGCCACATGTACAGGAACCTGGGGCTGTGAGGTGTGAGGCAGTTTAACTTGTGCCGATTAGTCAACTGGACACCTTAAGCATATATTTAGTGTTATACCTTTGAGCAGCCAAGTTCACAAATACCAAAGCTTACCCATATGCTCTGCCACACATGCCATAGTTGCCCGCACCATACGATCCTCCAATGATGACGGTAATCTTAGGCACATTGGCACAGGCCACAGCAGTCACCATTTTAGCTCCATCTTTAGCAATACCTCCGGCCTCATACTCCCTGCCAACCATGAAGCCTGATAAAAAGAGACACAGCAGCATCATGATGTTAATGGCAATAGCAATTTCATTAGGCACACATGTATGGTTCTATGCTGACTCAATCAGTTTTAGTACTGCATTGTAACACTAAATGTATACATTCAGATGAAGCATACATACTGACCTGTAATATTTTGAAGAAAGAGCAGTGGAATGTTTCTCTGACAGCAAAGCTCAATGAAATGAGTTCCCTATAAAATAAATTTTTCCAGAGATTTTTAGCAATCGTTTAAAAGTATACACTTTCACTGTATGGAAAAAAGCTTCATGGAAGATGCTACTAACCAATAATTTCAGTTCAAGAGTAGATTATGAATTTTCATTTTTATGTGTATTATCTAACTGAAGCACAATGCTATTTCCAATAAACTCTCAGTGCTACACAAGCTTCCAATATTCTCGCATAGCAAAATTTGTCATATTTCTAATAGCTGTCAATCACAACTAATTATAATATAGTTTATTATAAATATTATTAACATTAATGAACAATATTTTAGTTTTTAATTTAATCTCTGAAAGAAAGTTACGACAGTGTTTTAGTGCCACGTAAAAAAAAAAAAAAAATCGAAAATTACGAGATTAAAGTCGTAATATTTTGAAAATGAAGTCAAAATTACGAGAATAAAGTCATAGCAATACCAGAATAAAGTTGAAATATTTTCAGAATAAAGTCAAAATTACAATAATAAAATTTAAATATTTTGAGAATAAAGTTGACTTTATTCTCGTAATTTTTACTTTTTTCTTAAATTATTACGACTTTAATCTCGTAATCTTAGATTTTTGAGCTGCACTGGAAATTAACGGATTAGACTGATGAAGGCATTAAACGTCAGAACAATGATCAGGAGATGCTCACCTTCTTTGCAGATTCTGAAAACAGCACACCATTATTGCCAATAATTCCAACAGGATAGCCAAATATCCGTGCGAAACCTTGAAAGCAAATGAAGAAAACCAGAACAAAGCAAATAAGAAATAATTTTTTAAATTCAAATGGAAAAAGATGTTTACTGAAAAACATCCACCTGTGACGAGTGTATCTCCATAGAAGGCCTTGAATTCATCAAATTTACTGCCATCAACAATACGAGCGATAACCTGAAATTCAATGTCTGTTGAGGCAACATTTCAATAGGCTTTCAATTTCAATAGGTTTTTCAGTGATCAAACTGTGGCCATTACCTCTCGAATGTCAAAGTTGCGTTTGAGGTTGTCTCCCACAATACCATAAAGCTCATCGGCGGGAAACAGAGGAGCCTCGGGAGGTTCAACAGTGACCTAATGAGCAGTGGACAAGTTTAAGAAGATCAGTATCAAATCATGAAGCAACTCTGAGAAGACAAGAGCTGTTGTGTCCTCACATCAAGATTCTTCTTGTAGTTCAGGCTTCGTACGGCTTTGCGTGCAAGATGAAGGGCGTGATTATCATCCAGGGCATAATGATCGGTTACACCCGACTTTCTGAGGAGACACAAATGTTGAAAAACATATTAGTCCAATCAAGCTCAAAACAAGTGTTTATGTGAACACGCAGGAGATTCTCTAACCTGCAGTGAAGGTCTGCACCTCCCAGGTCTTCAGCAGACACCTCTTCACCTGTAGCAGCTTTTACCTGTTGAATACAGAGTGGGACATTTACCATCGATAAACATAAGCAGAGTGTCAAAACATGCCCCCTAGGACATTAGCACATACCAGCGGTGGTCCACCTAGAAAAATGGTCCCTTGTTTGCGTACTATGATGCTCTCATCAGCCATTGCAGGCACATAGGCGCCCCCTGCTGTACAGGAGCCCATCACAACTGCAATCTGAAACATAACAGGTAAAATTGATCCACCATTATGAATCAGCTCCCTTTGAGATGATTAAAAGCAAAGCCAAAAGTCAAGTCAGTTACCAAACAATATTTTATATTCACTTGCGGCTATATATTTATAGATGGCTTCAAACTATCAATGGTTCTCAAACTTTTTGACTCAAAGGCATCCCATTGTCCAACACAATTAAGTGAAGGCCCCCTATTTTTGCTGCAATTATGAGAACGCTGCTTTTCTGATTTTTTTATTAACAGAAACTGGGAGTTGCCAAATTAAATCAGCCAAGATTCATCTAGTAATTCTGGAAGATTCAAAATACTGATTCTGTATGTTCTTCAATAAAAAACAATAGTTATTAAGGGGAAAAAAGAAACATTTCACTTAAACATTATTTCATCATTACATCTAGACTTTTTGTGTTTTTATTTATTTATTATTTAATAATATTAAGGTATCCGATGCCCCCTTAAAATTTTGCTGGCCCGTCCCAGTTAGGAACCACTGGCTTATATAAAAACAAAAATTCCTCATAACAAAAAAGACCTGTGCAATGCCCTCTGAGGAAAGGCGGGCCTGGTTGAAGAAGATGCGTCCAAAGTGATCTCTGTCTGGGAACACATCTGCCTGTCTGGGTAAATTGGCTCCTCCAGAATCCACTAGAGGAAAACAGATCAGAAATAAAATAAAAAGTATTAGTGGGGAAATGTTGTTTTACACAGAATATAAACCCTCTGAGAGAACTCACCCAGATATATGCATGGTAGATGGTTTTGCTGTGCAATCTCTTGTGCGCGCAAGTGCTTCTTCACAGTGACCGGATAATAGGTTCCCCCTTTGACAGTAGCATCATTCACAACTATAATACATTCCACCCTGTGAGGTGCACAGACATGGTGTTGTGAACTATAAACTCCTGCATGTTATTAACAGATGTAACAATGCATACATATTGATTGTATTGTATGCTCCTCACCCTGACACCCGACCAATACCAGTGATTATGCCCCCCGCAGGCACCTCCTCTTTACCATATAACTGATAGCCAGCAAACTGGGAGAACTCAAGAAATGGAGACCTGCATTCACACAGAGAAAAAAAGTTCAGTGTGAATAGACAGCAACATTTCAATCATGACATTTTAGTTGTTTGTTTATAAAAGTGAGTTTGTTTTTACCCAGGGTCCAACAGTCTGTCGATGCGTTCCCGAGGCAGGAGCTTTCCTCTTGATGTATGTAGGTTTCTTGCTTTTTCTCCACCTCCTTTTAAAATGGCAATGTTGTGTAAACATTAGTGTGAGGAAATGTGCTAAAGCTGCCACAAACTACCCTTATGTAAAATTCATTCACTGTGTTTAGTGGGATCAAATTAAATACTTCGAACTCGCTCACCAAGTTTGATCTTCTCTGCTCTGTCCTTCAACTCCTTCACCAGCACTTGGATTCGCTCATAATTTTCCTACAATATGAAAGATTTCTTCTTGGTCAATAACCATATTCAAAGTTTATCATATAAATAATTAACTCATGATGAAAGTCCTAAATATGGTTCAACCTAGCGTCACCAGACAGTTTATGAATGTGACAAAATAACAATATTTTTATATTGTATATCACACATGCACCAAGAGCAGTAACAATTTTCTTTGCTAAGCCTGTGTGACCTTGGCAAACTCACAGCAGGTTAAATATGAAAAGAGTACCGACTTCAATATTGTTTTCATAAGTATCTGTTGGTGTTGGAAAAAGCAAGGGCACTTAACAAAAAATGTATATATTAAGATGTGCTCTTAAAAGACATTTAAATTTCTGTTTTGAATGCTAATAGTCTAATAATCAAAATTTTTGAGTGAATGTAAACGTAGATCAAAAAAAAGTGTTAAACCCTTGTAGTGGTCATATCTGACTGATTTCAAAGTGAAACTGTGACTGTTTTAAAAACTGTCTTATGAGACGTATTTTGGCAGGTTAGTGCAGACTGCAAAGAAGTTTCCTCGGCTAATGTATGTGTATTATATCTGAGCTATTTCACCTGACTGATAACTAAGAGTGGGTAATTTTTTTAACGGTTGTAGCAGTGTTGCATGTAGTGCACAAGGACAAGACATGCACGACTGCCGAAGCAGATGAACTGCCGGCTGGCTGCAAGAACTTGAGTCCGAGGCTTCATTCGCGGCCTACCTGAAAGACCGGAGACTGTGAATCGGGCTGCGAGCCCACTGTTGCCACTTTATCCGCATGGTATAACCTGGAAACTGCAGCATTTACAGTCCTGCTCCGAATGAGGGAAACCACCGGTCTAACACAGTGCAGGATCATGGTTCATCGTCTAACTGACAGGTCTCAGGACGAACTCAACCTCAGCGTTTAGTCGGACAGCAAACGGTTAACGTTAAAGTTTAGCTCCCCTTTCCTTAACCAATGGAAACTGCTGAAATTGTAACAGCCCCTGATCTCTTGACAACCGCTAGCATAGTCTCTGTTTACTATTTCCATCATACTGTATCAGACTATAGATATACGACTCTGACTGTACAAAGACATGGCAGAAACAATAAGAGTAACTTTAGCATAGTAGTAATCTATTCCGAATGCTTTTCGTTTGCTATTAACAGCACTTTATTAGTGTTTTTTGCTAGAAAAAAACCTTGAGATCTTATTAAATTGTACGATCTTCAAATTTTTGTGATAAGAATTTCATAGAATTGCAAACATCAACTTGAAGCTTGCTTGTAACATTAAATATTATTGATCTCAATGACTTTTATCCAAATTGCTATTATTTTGTCAAAACCACCATTACATATAAACTAAATATTTGATTTTACAAAACTCATGTCCACCTTATGCTAAAAAAACGGTAACACTCCAAACACCAGAAATCTTTGCGTGTAAGATTATACTTGGAAAAACTTGTTCAGTCTAATAAATCTCTCATTTCTTTTTTATTTTTATTTTCTCTCTTTACATTTTCCTATGTTCATGCATTTTCCGAAAAAGAAATTCCATCTTAAACAAAAAAAGTTTAAAGTTGGAAAAAGTGAATATCCATTTATTTACTTATAACTTCTCCACTGTTGCAATACCCAGAGTGTACCACAAATTGCAAATACAACTGACAAATGATATCTAATTATTTATGAACATTCTTTACATTAAATTTTCACAGGAGAAAGGTTTTACAACCCACAAAAAGAGCTTTGCTCTCAGAAAGAACAACAAAAGAAAGTAACATACAGTAACCATAAAAACAAATATATTTGGACTAAACAAAACAAGATCTTTAAACTCACAATCAGCCAGTAAAAACCACACTGATAAAAGTAGTGCGATGTTCAGCATTAAATAAATAGAAATAAATAACAGAGCTGTGACTTGTACCTGTATCACTGCATGTCTCATCACCAAAAAAAGGCCTCATAACAAAAATGTATGTATATATATATATATATATATATATATATATATATATATATATATATATATGTGTGTGTGTGTGTGTGTGTGCGTGTATATATATATATATATATATATATATATATATATATATATACATATATGTGTGTGTGTGTGTATATATATATGTATATATATATATATATATATATATATATATTATGTATACTGTGTGTGACACATCCTCATGCCTACCCTCCATTTTCAGTTCCACTGGTTGCAATTCATGACAGAAAGTCAAAAACATTTTCTATAATAACTACACAGATCTAAGGACATTTATTAAAACAGACGTTTCTTACCATGCTGTTGTTTTTGCAGTGCTGAATGGTATAAGCTGTTTGAAGTTGTGAGGATGGGGCAATCACAGCAGGCTCTCTGTCTAACTCCTCCTTTGGAACATCAGAGAAATCTACTTGCTCAGATCTCTGTTCCACTTTAATGGATTCTTCTTTAATCAGAGGTGCTGGTGAAATTATTTGAGTTGTGGCTGAATCATTATACCTGAAAACAGATTGCTCCTGTCTAGAGAAATCATCTTTAGATGATGCTGTTTTGGGGACTTTAGGCTTCACTTGCAACTTGCCTTGAGAGGAATGAAAAAGAGATTAATAAAAGTTATAAGTGATGAAACCAGTGAGGTTTGTTCTCATGTGTCAAGCAAGTAAGTCTGAGCTTCCATTTATCTTATGTGCTTTATGTATGTATGTTGATCGATAAAAGCCAAAATTAAATCTGTTCATCATATAGACCTGGTTTCACAGACAGGGCTTAGATTAAGCCAGGATTAGGCCATAGTTCAATTAGGACATTTAAGTACCTTTTATAAACATGCCTTAAAAACATTACTGATGTGCATCGTAAGGCAAATCAGTGGCACTGACATATTTTAAGATTTGTCCGTGCAAGTTTTGTTCAGTTAAGACAGCTCAGACATGCATTTTAGTCATTTAGGCTTAAGTCTTGTCTGTGAAACTGGGGGATAGTGTCTTTTCTTAAGACTTGGATTAAACTACTTAAGAATATTAAAAATATCTTCATTTGTGTTTCAAAGATGAACAAAAGTCTCATGGGTTTGGAATTACATGAGGGTGAGTAAATGATGACTATTTTACTTGTTACATCTCTTTAAAATGATAAAATAAGTCAATTAAAGGGACATTAATATTTTTACCTCTCCTAAAAGGCACAGTCTTCTCTTCAGATGCAGTTGATGTCACACATGATGCCTGTCTGCAAGTATCAAGCTTTTTAGAAATATCTGTCATTTCTTCCTTCTGTGGACACAAGTAGCTACTAATCAATTCATGTGATATGTTCCTAGTAAACTTGAAACTTTTAAATTAAAAATAAACTTCAAGGAGATTAAAAGGAGATAAACACTTAAAATTGAGCTGTATTTCTGGGAAACTGACCTCTCATCAAGCAATTTCATAAGGAACATGAAAAGCACTAATGTTTTGTTTTGTATAAACAAAAACACTTACTTGCTCAATAACTGCAGTTTGAAGTTTCTCACTCTCTGTAAAACATACAGACAAGTCCTCAGGTTTTTGGAGCTCACTATCATGAGGGCTTTCCTTTTCCTTATTAAAAACATCCTTCACATCTCCTGATGAGAGTAAGAAGGCATCAGCCAACACCATGTGTGAAACACCCTCATATCCAGCTTCATTGTTCCCCTCAGACTCCTTTATGAATGTACTGTGCACCTGTGAAGAAACACTTAAGTGAATGACTGATTTATCTTTATAATACAGCAGAAAACAATGTGAATAGTCTGTTTCAACAGAGAACAGCCTCTTACTCACTGGAGGGTCAACAACAGAGTCCTTGTCCATCTGGAGTTCTGTTCTGAGAGGACTTTGCCACTTCATGTGACTCTCATCTCTCATATCTTCAGACGTTGGCACAATGGCTTTTGATATCACGCCATCAGGTCCAGGATGGGCTCCCCTCTCACTGTCTTCAGGGCTTGAGTGGATTTCAGGACCAACTGATATTTTCTGGTTGGACTCAATCTCAGTTTGTGCTGTGACTTCAGATGTTGGTATATTCTGACTGGGTGCAGTGTCAAAGTGGCCATTTTTTGAAGATCCAAACTTTAGTTTCGGCTTGACTTTTATCTTGCCTTCATGGAGAGATCAGACAGGAAATTACCATCTCATCTACTTTAATATACCAATTTTAATATAGTAATTGATATGACATATAAAAGTTGAATGCAACTGAACTTCCTACATCTCCTTCGAGTAGGTGCTTTAGTTTCTGGGGATTCAGTCAGGATCTCATCCAACTTCAGCACATCTGTTGGCTTTTACCAAAAGAGAAAAGATTTTAATTTCCAAAACATTTACAAAATATAAACACTCTGCAAATTATGATAACAAAAGGAGTACTACATCATACCGTGGCAGAATTACAAGAGAACATCCCGAGTGGACTAATTAAAGAGTTCACATCATCACGACTGCTTTCCTGTGAAGATATCAATTGTGTACTGGCATCATCTGCTGCATCCTTTGAAAGAGGATCCAGGGAGTCATCCACCAACTTGTGAGAACTACTTTTACATAGATTACTGGTCTCTTCTGACGCCATGTGCAGAGATGCACTACAAAACAAGGTCATCAAGGATGAAAGGAATGGATGATCAAGGAAAGTTATCTAATTAAATCTGGACTGGAAGGGAAATGTACCTGGAAGGCTCTAATGTGAAGGGATGAGAATGTGAACTGCTTGAGAACAGCGAGGGTGTCTGGACTTGTGCCGCCTGCAGTTCATAAGGGAGAGTGTCTTGCTGCCCAAAAGCAGCCTCATGGAAGAGCTGAGAGGCTGGAATCTCATAAAGGTGGGCTCCTCCTCAGACTGGTTATCTGTGACAAGGAAGGAATTGTTAAAACAACATATGCTACCATTCAAAGTTTAGGGTCAGATTTTAAAGGTAAGTTTTTTTTTTTAAAATAAATTAATACATTTAGCAAGGATGCATTAAACTGACTGCATCAAAAACATTTTTTTTTAATCTTACCAACCCCAAACTTTTGAACAGTAATAACAGCACAGTACATTTACAAAATGTAATATTTACTTTATACAGCATTTTAATTTCTCTGGATCATATATTCATGTATCTATTACCAATTGCACCTGTATCCTCTCCAGCTGAATCTGAAACTTCAGATTTTAAATTTTCATTGAGAAAGGCACTGCATTCCTGCCAGAAAACATTCATTAGTACAAAGGTGTTTATTTAATTCAGCAAGCAGAGAAAACACAAGGTGTATTGTTTGTCAGAACTCTTTACCTCAGAAGCTTCTGATGTCTCCTCTGTGCCGTCTCGTTTTCCTGAATCCTGCTCATCTGGTATTTGAACGTCTTCAGCTGCAGACTCACTAAACTGCATCCTAAAACAACATTTAAATAGCATATTATCAGTCATTTAATAAGACTTTAAAATTATTATAAACTATTATCAATTAAAGCTGCTCCAAAAACTACAAACAATGTACATACGTGTCCATATCACACAGGTTGCTTGCATGTTCGTTTGGAGGATCAGAAAAAGATGAAACTGGGCTGTGCACTTCAAATAGTGCAGATGAAGCATCACTGAGAACAGGGTCTATAAGAAACCGATCAAATGAACAGACTCAATTGTTTACATGTATACATAAATTATGGTTTCTATTCAGTTTTCTTTTAACATGGAGTTTAAACATGGGGAACAAAATATTTCTATAAAGGTATTAATGTATTAAACACATTAAATATAATAAAAACTTTAAAAAGTGCTAAAAGTCTAAAACCCACCATTTTGTTCTCTGTTTCCTTTACAAGTGCTGTCCACAAGAACTTTTGGGGCTGAAGTTTGTGTTGAGCTAAGTAATGGGACAGGGGACAGGAGACCCTCATCCTGTTTATGTTCCTGTAAATCCACCTCAGATGAAAGAAGCTTATCTTTTCTAAAGATGTTCTCTTTGTCATGATCTAAATCACTATGCTTGGCTTTAACAGGACTCTTGTGTTCAGGCTTCCCAGCAGGATCTAAATGAAAATGTCATGTCTCAATCATTTACGGTAACACTAATGGCATTTAAAGCAATATTCTCAATCTGACAACATGAACCCCACCTTCATTAGGCTCTAAGGTCTGCTGAGGGTTGATCACGACCAGAGATGCCCCTTCCAGGTTGGGTGTTTGCTTAGGTTTTTTTTAGGAACCTGAGGCTTCTCAAGGAAGGGTAAGACCTCCTGGTTCTGTCTTACTCGCTCTTGGAGGACTTCCTTATTTAGAGAAGTGATACAGAGACAAAGAGGTAAATTAAAATGAGTTGAAAGGGAAAAAAGAAAGATAGAATGACAAAAGAAAATATAAAGAAAGATGCAGGTACAGATGTTTTATAATAATGCTTTTAATCTTACCAGCTGATGTTAAGGAAGGAAGATGATCTACTGTGGTTTCTGCTTCATCACCCTGGACCTACAAAAAAGCATTAAAGAAGAGAAAACTCACTACAAGTCAAATGTATGTTTGGTTTCCCATCACATCATCAGAACACACACTCAAGTTACTACTGTGACAAATTCCCTCACCTTAACATTCTGAGAGCCGTTCTCTTCTGGAGTAACACTACATGTACGCTCTTCTTCAGGACGGTCCCTGTGCTCTTCCACAAGGCATTCATTTGGGCCGATCTTCCACAGGACTGCTATGCTGCAGCTGCACTGAGTCACGTATGAAAGACGGGGTATCTGGATTTGGAAAGAACACATGCCCACATTCAGATCAGAAAACTACATACAGTGTTATATACTATACACAGGCTACTAGCTCATGGTTTATATACATCTGAAGTTCACTTTCACTAAACTCTGTTGTCTGTACATTCAGAGGTCTGCGGATGGACTGTGCTGCTCGGCTCAGGCTGGGTTTGGGCTTGGAAAACCTTCTCCTTTTTTCGGCAATGCTTAGTTGGACAGAAATGGAGGCAGTATCTGTTTCCTTCACGTCTTGATCTTGAGAGACCCTCTCTTCTAGAGCACCACTAGAGGAGCCCTGTTCATCAAGACCATCCCTAAGTTCTCCCACCTGCAAATCACATCAACAGTCACTGTTAATTGATTACTACTTGAGTAATGCACAAACAATAACAGATCACACACAGAAAAAACTCCTCTAGTACTGACATGATGGCCTCTGGCAGGTGCCGTGTCCTGTGGACTCTCAGAGTTTCCTTTGCAGTGGTGTGTGCTTGACTCCTGAGGTAGTTCTTCACTTCATCGTGAGGCACCAAAACAACTGTTCTTGTCAGTAATGTCTGACCTTAAGAGGATATTAAAAGAAGCATTACACCGATTTTCAACAGGTAATATGTGTTGCACCACTGTGTTTGAGATAAAGAGCCTAGAAACTCTTGGTAATGTCATTCAATTGCGTTCATATACATTATCATTCAAAAGTTCATACTTTTACTCAGCAAGGATGGATTAAATTTATGAAAAGTGATGGTAAACACATTTAATGTTTCAAAAGGTTTCTATTTCAAATAAATGCTGTTCTTTGAACTTTCTATTTGTCAAAGAATCCTGAAAAACAAAAAAATGTATCTCAGTTTTCATATTTTTTTTTGTCTTGCGCACCAAATCAGCATTTTAGAACAATTTATGAAGGATCATGTAACACTGAAGACTGGAGTAAACAGTTATTTGAAACTAACTTATGAGTACAAATTTCTATGTCACACATAAGTGCTCAATTTGTCTAACTGGTCCTACTACGATGATATATATATAAAAACATCAATATGAAAGCAGACTTACCATTTACTTCAGATGGAGTCAAAAACTCTAAATGATGTAAATCTAAACCCTAAAAAGAAAATGGTAATTGGTCTCAACTATTCAGAAATGTATTAAATATAAGCAGTTAAGTCTTTCTATTGGTCTATTTACATTTAAACCCTGAACATAATTGACATATTAAAAAAAATAAAAAATAAAAACTGTAGAATAATATTCAACATCAAAATACTGTACAACAAAATCAACTTTGGTTTCATTAAAGTACAATGCATTACATAATCAGAGGTCCATACATATAATGATAATATCTTTAAAAATGATGCTTTAAGTTTTCAAAGTATTACAGAGCACAAAATGGTCAACGCCTTTATATTGTAGTGATTACTGGCACTGTCGTGTTAATGCAGGCTAAAACAGATGCATGTCACACTACACAAATTCACAGCTTCTCTTTTTTTAAATTATTGTAGGAAAGTTGAGCACATGCAATTAGAGCTATTTGTTTTACCTCCTCCATACACTGATCAGCCTCCATCTCTTTAGAGTCTTGGATGCTCACTTGATTCGGCATAGGAGTGCTGCTCATGTCCTCTGGTGACAGATCTGACCCAGTATGACACTGGTCTATCTGATCCCCTTCTGAAGCAGTCAGATTGTGCTTGACCTTTTCCACTCTCGTCTGCTGCCCAGGAGAAAGTTTGGAGAAGCTTTGTGAAATGTCCTCCTTAGTTGAGCTCTCTGAAATGAGCTTCACCCCGACACTTTATGAAGCAATTGATGAAGATTTGTAATTAGAAGGCTATTAAAAGAAGATTCCATACCCTGATTTTGGGAAGATAATTTTGCATACCCTTGATCCTCTTTAACAGCGGGGCCTGCTGTCGAGACTTCACTACCATTACCTGAAGCAGTCGGATTGCGCTTGACCTTTTCCGCTCTCATCTGGTGTCCAGGAGAATGCTGCGGGCTCTGGGAGGACTGTGGTTGGTCTTGGCTTTCAGATGAGCTGTGTGAATCTTTTAGCCTGTGATGTGATATAATTTATAACAACTGGAAGAATTTTTTTTTTTTTTTTCCCAAAAGATCACTCCGTAGTACCACAATGTGCTGAAAGAATGAATCATAATTTACCTTGGAGGAGTTCTCTTCAGAACAACTACAGGCTGATTCTGGAGCTGATCCTCAGCAAGACGGATGATCCTCAACTATAAGAATCAAAAAAAGAAAGAATTTTCAGGATTATCCCTATTAATAGTCATTTAAGTTATCACTAATGAAATAAACTTGTGTCTGTGAGTTTGTTTAATGGCAAAATGGTCTGGTAGAACGCAAAAAAAAAAAAAAAGGATTAAAGAACAAGGGATATTTCACCCAAAGCTTGTCACCCCAAACCTGTATGAATTTCTCCTGTGGAACACAAAAGACATTTTAAGAAATGTCTCAATGAATGTCAACATTCTTCAAAATATCTTCTTTTGCGTTCCACAAAACATATTCATGCAAGCTGGATGAACTATCCCTTTAAAACATTATTTTATCCTGGGTGGTTATCTATATACTGTGCTAAACAAACCAAAAAGAGACTAGGCAGGTGTGGAATCACTCTCAGATACGTGAAAAAATACCTCATTTTCTGCAGCTCTCATCTTGACATTCTTCTGCTGAACCCACAATCTCTACTGTTGCTTTTGGCTCAGAACATTTTTTGGCTTTTCTTTTTGCCAAATTGGGCTTTTTTGAATGGTTGGAGGACCTTTGTGAAACTTTCTCCCTAGTTACACTATCTGGAAAGAGCTTCTCCCTAACACACAATGAGGCAAATGATGAAGATTTGCAATTTGAGCATTCCAGAAAGAAAAATCTCTGACTTTGGTAAGATAATTTTACATACCCTTGATCGCCTTCAGCACCAGGGGCTGATGACGAGACTTCACTACCATCAGCACCCAGCTCAGAACCAGTACACTCTATGTGGAACATAAAAATCAGATGAATTTTACAAAGCAAAACACCAATTTTCAGTGAGTACTTTAAAATTTATTGTAAAGTATTTTAAAATCCTCCTCCTCCAAAAAATAAATAAATAAATAAATAAAAAATAATTAGAAATAATAAATAAATATAAATCCTACCTTGCTGTGATGTTTTGCTCTTTTTAGTTTCCCGTTTTCTGTTCTTCCTTCTCGCACTTTTTAGAGCCCTTCTGTTTTTTCTTCATCAGTTAGTCCTTCATTCAGTACTGTCAAGTTTACAAAAAGTATATTTTAAACAGGCACAATGGACCTCAAATGTTTGGGGTAAGTAAGATTTTTAATTTTTAAAAGTAATGGATACTTTTAATCAGCAAGGACCTAAATAACTAAATTGATCACAAGTAAAGACAGTAAAGACATTCATAACATGGTACAAAAGATTTCTATTTCAAATAAATGCTGATCTGTTGAACTTTCTATTCATCAAAGAATCCTGAAATAAGTATGGTTTCCACAAAATCATTAAGCAGGAAGGATCTTGTGATTAGATGATCCAGACTAATGTCTGCTGAAAATTCAGCTTTGCTCTCGCTTCTTGCTTGTATCTGACGGCACATCCGCTTCATTCATATTACTGCTGTCCTCATTGTCCTTTTCTAAATCAAAACAGACACTGTCCACACTGCACAATTCATCATCTTCATCATCATTAATGGAGTCTTTGTCCTCAAGCTGTTTGGATTTTTTAACCACCTGGGTGAGTGAAGATGGAGAGAAAAAAACAAAAACAAAAAAAAAACAGTGACAAACAATACAGTAGGACGTTGTAGTACAGTGGGTTCTGAGATCTGAGACTGCCACTCCTGAGCACATTACCTTTGCCTTTCTTTGCTTTAGTGGATTTCACAACCAGTTTTATGGATTTGCCTTTTTGTTTGTATTTAGCCAAGACCCTCTTTAGCAGGAAACTGAAAAGCTTGAATACATGAATACATAGCCCAAAAAAACAAAAACAAAAAAAAAAAAACTCACTGAATTTATCCACTCGCCATGAATTCGCTCTCTCCTCCTTCCTAAATTTATTCTATAAAACAGGGAAAGACAAAATCACACAAACAGATAAAGCCTAAGACCTAATGAGATCAAATTTAAATTAATACATTTATTCTCAGGGTTAGTCAGTGAGATAAGGATGTTTGTTATGATTAAGGCTTGTACCTTAATTTCTGCTCTGCTACGGTGAGTCAACAGCTGAGCAATCATGGAGAAGTCTGTTCCCACCATACTGATGGCCAAATAGAACATATCCGTCTCTGAAACACACATGCACTACAATTTAAAGATGCTCTTAACAAGTTTCTTCACATAACTGAGAAGGAATGAACCAATAAAAAATACAGATCTTTTAACATTCAACCTACTTTTATGCACGACAAGAGCACAAACATCAAAGCTCATGTTTCCACACAATTAAAAACCCACAGATGTAACATTTAGTATTCATACCTCTGATGAAACAGTCTTTCCAGTGGATGGAGGAGCAGAATGAACTTTGGGTCTGGCCAGGTTTGGTGTGGCAGAGAATCTGCTCTTTCTCTGAAGTACTGTAGATGCAGGGGTGCTGACGCTAGATGGCGCTCCATCATTACTGTCAATGGACAAAAGAATGAAAACACTTGATTTGAGGTGCTTCTGAATCTCAGGTTTGCTCACACGAGACTAAAGTATAGCTGGCATTTAACTTTTAATTTACTTTAGGCAGTCATGTCAAGTCATAAAGACAGAACTGAACTAAATATTGACATTCATTTTTGTGGCTGACAGTTTGTTTGTTTGTTTTTTCCAAAGTAACTAGTTAGAAAATATAATCTCAAAGTTCACATTCATATCCAACACCAATGCAATAGAAGATGAAAATAAAAATAAAATTGAAGACAACAAGATAAATCTAACGTTTATGTTAAGAAAAACACAAAGATAAGTCAAGGACTATGATGAAATCAAGTATCAATTAACATTTTGAATTAGCATTTATTTTTATATTTCTGCTTGAATTTTAGTTTAAGTTCTTATTAGATTTTTTTTATCTCTAGCTTTCACTTATTTTTATTTCAGTTTAGTTTTAGTAATTTTAGTACGTCAACTTAAAATGTATTTAAACTTTATTATTTGTTTGTAATATCATAAATGTCTTTACTCTCATGTTAGATCATTTTAAAGCATCTTTGCTGAATAAAAGTATTAATTTCTTTCAAGATTATGAATAAAAGTATTAATTTCTGCAAACGTTTGAATGGTAATGCATGTATAAACCTGGTATAAACATTCAATTTGACGTTTACACTGTTTACACGTAGGAGGCAACTGTCATTTTCCAATTCAGCCCAAAATACACTTTAAAAAAATGATTTCTATAACCAATGTCTTCCAAAAGATGGTTCCAGGGAGATAAAAAAAAAAAAAAAAAAAAAAAAAAAAATATATATATATATATATATATATATATATATATATATATATATATATTATTTAGTAAATTCTGGGGGTGCTGTCGAGGTGTGCTTACATTTTCAGTGATGCTTTCTCTGATGGAGAGCCAGGCAGATTTCCACCTCCTGTCGCCACAGCAGACTCTTTGACTTCCAGCTCAGACTGTGGAGAAGGTGACAGCTTTTGCTGGGTGTCATCAACAGCTGTGGACCCTTGGGAGCTCTTGTCCTCTGCTGCGGGTGCCACACTTCGACCTCCTGGCCTGACATTGGGCTTAATACTAATTCTTGCTCTTCACATCCTTGTCAAGAAACTGTGGTAAAATCAAGTCATGTATAAGCTAGCATATCATACACGTCTATATAAGCATGAGGTGTCACGTGACAGAGTTTGAGTTGCACTCAGTCACAGCAAGACAAACCATATATGATATAGTTTACATTGTGTCATGTGGTCAAGACTGACTGATTTCATCAGTCTGGTGGTGGCCATGTCTCGTGTGGCTGCTAAGCTACGTTTTGAATGACATTTTGGACAGTCCTGCCCAATTCATGTAATACTAACCAGTAGGCTTATGCATTTTGCTCACTGACTGAATTATAAACACCAATAGTAGTTGAGATTAAAAATATAAAAAGGACATCTGTGAATTGTTACAAATACAATCCTAAATTGGACACACAAACTCCTCAGTTTCCTGCAGGCCTCAGTGTGGTGTGTCCACACTGATTTCCCATTGACTGCTGACAGAAATCAAATTGCGGAATTACGAGCGATAAAGCAGTAAATATGTAATGACAACAGAAAAACAACAAGCCTTAACTTCAATTCAAATGACCGTTTAACCCTGTCAATGTGATTGTCACCATTTAAAGTGGTCAAATTCCCTTTCAACTGGTAGCATGGCTCCCTGCAGGCTGCACACCGGCCGGTCTGACCAGCACCACGCCAGTGTTGCCAACTAATTTTCAGGAAAAGTTGCTAAAGGCAGGTCGATTTGTTGCTAAAAGTTGCTAAATGATGTTGTGACGTCATTGGATGATGATGTCATCATGTAACCATGACGCAAAACTGCGTCATTGCATAGAATACACATTGAAATTATTCGAATCTCAGCAAAGAATATTATTTGAAATATGTTCATTTAGATTTGTTTGTAAAAAATAAACATTTAATATTTATTATTTGTAAAAGCAATATGAACACATTTTTTATTATATTTTAAATACAACATTGGATTATTGAAAAGTTACACATTTTTGAACAATTACATTTTATGTGTTCTCCAAATAACTAGTAAAACTACACGATTAACAATTACAGTTTTAAGCAATGAACTGGTAGTAAGTTAAATGCTACACTCTAAGGAAAGTCCATAAAGTAGGGCACAGTGTACTTCATATGTTAACATGAAGGAATTTTCTGTATTTATTTTTCACCAGCATATTTTAAATGATTCAATGCATTTAGGTAGGTAGCTAGGTAGGTAAGTAGATAGATAGATAGATAGATAGATAGATAGATAGATAGATAGATAGATAGATAGATAGATAGATTTTTGATAGAAGATTAGCAGTGTACCTGATTAACAATTATAGGAACAAACTAACAACTAAGGTGTTTCATAAATGAACAATTATTATTTAACAAGTGCAACTAGCAACTTGATTCACATGTGATGTGTGTGTACTGCTAGGCACTGCTTAGTAACTGATTGGTTAAGAGGAAAAATGCATGCCTTATTTATCATCTTAGTCAATTTTCAAAAGCTGCTAAAAGTTGCCAAATACATTTTAAAAATAGCTAAATTTGTTGCTAGGTGCTTTTTGGAAAAAAAAAATTGCTAGGGTAGTCTGAAACGTTGCTAAATCTAGCAACAAAATTGCTAAATTGGCAACACTGCACCACGCCGCTCGAGACCTCTACTCATTCTGCGAACGGCATTGTGGGTCTTTGTAGTTCTACCGTTACGCTCTTCGCCGCGTTTCTCCCGCCAAAAACTACATTACCCAGCAGCTTCAGGAAGTCAGCTGTGACTGATAGTACACACACGGAGCAACACTCTGACTGAAGGCAAGTCACTGACATGCAATTCTATGAAATTTACTTTTTTTTTCTTTCAATTTTGTAATGATAACTGAAAGAGTAGTTTTTAATCTGCTTACCCGACTGAATGACCTTTTTTTTTCAAGAGATAATCATACCTGCATTGTTTTAAATGGATGTTTGGAGTACCATTAGCATACTACTCTTACTATCTCAGTTTGGAGTATGTATGCTGGGTGAAATATGTAAAAAAGCTTGCTTGACTTGACATTACATTTTCTGTGTTCTGAATGAATAAGCAGTCATATTAACCACAAACTTTCGTCTCATTTTTTCCCCCACAAACCACTATTGCTGCTTTAGGATAACAAATTGTGAAGTGATAATAGTGACTTGACTTGTAGCATACTACAGTTATGTAGGTAGTAAACAGTATGTTAGCATTCCATTCTGAACATAGCCAGTCTTAAAAAGATTGAAGCGTACTTCATTCAGCACATTTTGTAGCATAGAAAAATAATAAATTCAGTTATCTGCTGATCCCATTCAAAGATTATAAACCATTATACTACCAAAACTTAACATGTGAGGCTCAAATCATTCAGCCAGTCGTCACTTTATTGTGAAGTAGACCCAACTGGTCTTATACAGACTTGAATACAAACTTTGCAAAAAGATAAATAGGACAATTCTGAATCTATTCCACTAACTAAAATTCCAGTTTATTGCAGCGACTACATTTTTTTAAAAAAAAAACACCTTAGTTCTATAGCATCCAAGGTAGAGATGGCATAGTGCATAACAGAGCAGATATTTATATATGTACACACACATACAATTCACATAGTTCATTTTGACAAGGCTTCAGCATCCACTACAGTCAGTATAGTACACACATTGTCTTTTTTTTTTTTTTTTTTTACTAATCCATTAATCCACTGAGATGAACGCATATCTGTTACACTTTTAAGCCTTGCAATATCATGTTTTTCCCACTTAATTTGTCTGGTGGAAAATGATTATATCCCCACCTATCAAAAAAGGAAAACATTACAAATAAAGAGCAGTGTAGTAAAATATCATTGATCAGTCAGACACATCAATATGCTTTTATCAACTATTACCTGAAGCATTCTGGATCATCATGTTACACGCAAAACAATGTGCTTAAATAGTATCGCCTAAAATTCATACAGGCATCATCATCCTATTTTATGGATAGATATTTTTGAAGGTCTTTATAGTTGCAGAACTGCTGACAACATGCCAGTAGTAGCAATTTAGATTATTCATTCAATATAACATCAAATCAAAAACAAAAACAGAGAACTTTTGACATGATGACCGTACATACTGTATATATTAATGAATGTCGCAAGCTCACCACCTCACAAATAACAGAACACTGATTACAGATCAAAGAAAATAACATCTCGCAAGTGATGCAGTTCAAATACAGGTTGATTAGAGTCGTTTGCTCTTTTATAATGAACAGGTCAGTACAGTATGATGTTGATTGCACAATTATCATATCAGAGCATATTATATACACTGTCTCTCTGCTGTCCATCATGTCAGTTTGTGTTTGGACATTAAAAAATCTGTAATCTTATTTCATTTATATATCAGTTCATAAAAATGTTTCTCAAAATTAGTGACCAGCCATGCCCTAAAGCTTCTGATAAATGTGGAAAAGTAAACATTTAACGTCGAAATAATACTGCAATAAAGAAAATGTGATCAAGCAAGACATCAATAACTTGTCTACTGGTGCAAAAATATCAAAATTGTTTTTGAGTGCTTTTAGTACAGAAAACAATACCACTCTCATCATGTTGTCATTTAGAGACAAAATGCACTCGAATTCATGTTTGTTTGGGATAAACATGTTTTAACAGCAGACCAGCACTGGATGATGGTTTATTTTAAGCCTGTCCATGATCATGGTTCATAAAACGAGGAGGGTTGCACACACTTCATTTGGCTGTCAGACATCAGAGCTAAGAGACCTGCTCTTGAACAGGATGCACTTTAGTGGGAAGCTACATAAAAATGGTGCTCTGTGAAAAGCGGTTGTTGTTGAGTATCCATTAGCTTAACCACAAGATTATAAAGCTGAAACATCTGGAATGGAATTGTTTTTTTGCATAATTTCTTTTTCAGTGATTTGTGTTCGATCCATACTTGGACCCTATGGAGTCTTCGAGATGGCCGGCTATCATGCAAATGGGTTTCCAAATGGGTCTCTGAAAGGATCTAAGCCCACTGTCTTTATGGGAGGAGCACTCTGTAAAGGTCAAAGGAAAAAAGAAACATACATTTTTAAGAAGTAAGAAAAAATATATATTCTTGAGGCCCTCAGAAAAAACTCAAAATAATGTTATTGTTTGATAAAATGTTTCATAATCTCTTATAAGAATGCGCATATACGTACAGTTGCAGGAACAGACGTGCCAAACAGATTTTTTCCAACAGAGTTGTCGAAGGGGTTCTGATCTTCAATCTTCAGTGGCTCTGCAGTGATGAAAATGATTTTGTATGTCATGTCAAGATGTTACCAAATATATTTTAGTCATTTAGATAATAAAAATAATAATAAAAATAATAAAAATATATAATCTAGGGATTCTCAAACTGTTTGTCAGCCAACCCCCTTTGACATTAAATATTTACTTGAAGTACCCCCTAAGACTTAAAGTTATAAATACTTAATAATTTATCAACACATTTGCATGTTCATGGTTCTCTGATGCTGGTTAATAGCAGGGTTATTATAGTTAGCTAAGACTAAAACCATACAAAAACCATGTTACTTAAAATAAAAGTTAACTGAAATCAAATATAAACTTATCATTAAACCTATTTTATTTCAACTAGTTGCCAAAGCAACATTTCTCATTTTAATTTAATTTCATGTACTAAAATAATTTTTAAAAATAATAAAAATCATATAGACATTAAAAATCTAATTTAAAAAACACACAACAAAATTACTAAAACTTAAAAAACAAAAAACAAAAAAAAAACAACAACAAAAAAACAAAACAAAAACAAATATAAAAATAAATTCAAACTATTCATAAAAAATATAAGAGTACCTCAATGACACTAAAATATCACTGGTTAATGGTCACATGACATGCAGGTAAACTAATTTCATTATTATTTATTAACTTTATATTTAGTTACATATTTTTAGTTGTGATAGCATCGCAATCCACATCACATTCACACTGTGTTTTTAGGAACCCAAACATCATAATAATAATAATAATAATAAACTTATTGCATTCATATATTATTTTTTTTAACTCTGAATAAAGACAGAATATATATACACACACACACATATATATACACCTGTATATACATATATATCTTTTATAATAATACAATTGCATCGTCACTGAAAAAAATTCAATTCTTTTTCTGTAGGGAGACCTCTGTTTAGGTGAGAACAGGTTTATAAATGCTTTTTGTTACATATCTGGTGAAACACTGAAAACTTATTTCTGAAGAAAATGTTGAAAAATATGCAAATGTGAAATGAAGTGATCCTGGTGTATGTTTCATTCCCAAAAGCACATTATGAGCACCTCAAACTGACATCAGATGCAGATTTCATGGCATTGTCAAGTAATTGTTAAAACAGCTGAAATTTTAATTACAAACTCATCCATATCTGCTCACCTTTCCTTGCTGGCACGTTTGGTGGCTTAGCCATCTGGAAATCCTTAAACATGTCCTTGATATCTCTCTTCTCCTTTTCTCCCAGAGGATCCAGGTCAACAAAAGCATTACTGTCCACTTTTGGAGCTTCTTTGGTGGCTATTGCCCGAGGTGGAACCAGTGGAGGGGGACTGGAGCTCTGCTGTCCATCGGGCACAAGGCTAGGTGGAAATACGCTGGTCTGGAAGGGGTTCCCCAGGGCTGAATGAGGGGTCCAAGATCCATTGGATCCGTTGGAGACTGGGGTGGTGCTCCATGATGGAAGCTGTTGGGTAGCAGTTGAAGTTCCAAAACTTCCAGGAATGTTTCCCCAGGCAGGCGCAGATGAAGTAGAGAAGACAGGTGCTTGATTGAAGGGCTGAGAGACACTGGTGGTGCTGGGGAAGATGGAGGAGAGGGGCTGATTCCACAGAGGAGTGGAGACTGCAGGTGGAGCTTGTAGAGACAACCCTTCTTTAAAAGAAGATAAAATATTAAAAAGCTGCACTTATTCAGTATTCCGCATATGACAAGAATCAAATGGACCATGCATTCCTTTTGACACAAAAAGCCATTTTTAATCTCAACACAATGGTAATCACCATATCAGCCCTCCTTTTGTGAATATTATACTACAATACTTTAGTCTATTTGAATCACGCACATTGCTTATAAATCATGTAATGTTTTATTTGTTCACCATTGTCTATTTTTCCATGTGTTTGGCTAGGTATTCATTTTAGACCCTGACATCAACTTTCAGATTTATGATTACACTGCATTCAACAATTTATCAGTTCTTGCATTCCCTGAGAACCTGAGCTACAGGAATATACAGAACAACACTCATTCTAGGCTCAACCTTTTATTTGAATAAAAATTACTGACATTTTGGAAAAGCATTTTTGGAAGCTCACAAATGTCAAGATATTTATTTATTGTCTCAAACGTCTTACCAAGAGCTGTGAGTGTGTCAGTGGAGGAAGGGCTCCTGCTGAACAGACTGACAGAGTTGACAGGGCAGTTCTCAGGTTGAGGAGGTGGTGATTCTGATTGGTTTGGTGGAACAAATGGATCCGTCCTGGGTTTTTCATTGGAAGGGGACTATAAAAGAGAAAACAAAAATAATTATAAAAGAGATTCAGCCCATTATCGAAATAAACTGGTTAAATGAAAGTTAAAACACAGAACAGGAATTAAACAAGCATATTGTAATAAATTGTAAATAAATACTTTTGGGTCACACTTTATTTTAAGGCCCAATTCTCGCTATTAACAAACCATTAACGATGACTTTTGCCTCAATAAACTCCTAATTTGCTGCTTATTAATAGTTAGTAAGGTAGTTGATAAGTATTGGGCAGGATTAAGGATACAGAATATGGTCATGCAGAATATGTGCTTTATAAGTACTAATAAATAGCCAATAGGCATGCTAATAAGCAACTAGCTAATAGTGAGAATTGGTCCCTATACTAAAGTGTTACCTACTTTTGTTTAGCAATGATGCATTAAATTGAGCAAATGTAACAGTAAATGTATTTATAATGTTACAAAAGTTTTTTTTTTAAATAAATGCTGTTCTTTTGAACTTTTTATTCATAAAAGAATCCTGAAAAAAATGTTTAATATTTTTTTCCATATTTGTAGCAAATCAATCCTTACCTTATGAGTACAACTCACTGAAGCATTAAAAATTGAGGCAAACAACATTACCAGATCATAAAGTGGTGTTAGATATACAAGATTAGAGAGATTAAAGTGCCATGCAAATTGAAAAGAGACATGCGAAAAAAGAAAGCACTGAGAAGTGAAGTAGAATGTTAATTATCAAATTAAAAACCAAGAAATAATACAATGTCATCAATGCAACCTCACCTTTACACTCCTCCTGCCCCTCCCAGCTTTCATGTTGAGTGGTGGAGGGCTTATAATGACCGAATCCTTGGGTTGATTGACAAGTGGCTCTATGCCTCCATTCTCATGTTTCACTCCATTCTGCACCGACTGCATCTTCTCTGAACCTCCCACAAACGGATTAGGCATCGCTTTCTCATGTCCGTTCTGCTCTTGAACTGGGACAGTATTCTGAGTCCAGCTAGTGGCTTCCGCAGCTCTGCCATCTAAAGGCCAATGGCCATTACTGAGAGCATGGATGATTGTCCTGTTGGAGAGTTGGTCAAACTGCTGGCCTAAGTAATCAGAGTCACCATTCTTAGGGCCACCATTAAACAAGTTATTAGGGCTGTGGTTGGCTGTGGCAGAGTCGTCCCTGACTGATTGGTCGTCACTTTTGGAAAATGGGTCATCACTGAACGGGTCATGGATAGGGGCGGGGAAGAAGTTGTGTTGCGAAGAGAAGGGGTTCTCAGGCGAGAGGTTGGACGGGGCTCTGGGGACAGAAGACGAGGTGAAGGGGTTTCCTTTAACGCAGTTCTGATTGCTGTCTATCTCAGAGGACAAATCCATCAATAAGATGTCCTCAGACTCCTGGAAGAAGATTTGAGGAGGGAAGAGTAAACAATAAGCTGATGTCAATAATATAGATGAAGTCACGCATGAAGTAAAATAAACTTTATGTAGATGCTGTGTTCAAGCAATCAGAAATTTTAACAAGATGGGCATGCATGACAGAAGTGTAGGGTTGCCAACCATCCTGTATGATACAGAATTGTTCTGTCATTAAGGGAAAAAAATGCGTTCCATTTTCCACACAGGATGCAGTCTGTGCTGAATTTTAGCATCTTACGCCCACATAGTTAAGAACAACATTTTTCCATTCGAATCAGTTTTACACAACCATTCAAAATTTTGGGGTTGGTAAGATTTTAGAACAAGAAAATGAGCAAGGCTGCATTTACTTGAAAATACACTAATATTGTGAAATGTTATTACAATTTAAAATGATTTTAATATTTTTTTAGTTTTTGTTCCTTTCATGCATAATATTCAACAGTCCTTACTCCAGTCATCAGTGTCACATGATTCTTCAGAAACCATTATTATCAGTGTTGAAAACAGCTGCTTAATATTTTTGTGGAAACTGTGATACATTTATTTTTTTCAGGATTCTTTGATGAATACAAAGATAAAAACAGAATTTATTTGAAATAGAAAATATTTTCTAAGATTAGAAAGCAGACCCCACACTTTTGAATGGTAGGTTATATACAAGTGAAAAACAAATTGCAAAAGATGGATGTGAAAAACAGAGAGTTGTGAATTGCCTTAATACTGGAAATGCTACAGAGATGCTACATTTGACAGTAAGAGAAGAATCAAGGAAGAAAGGAGGGCAGCTACTACTAGCTTTTTCTTTTATTTCTTTAATTGTAAATGGTGAAATCTAAAGAAATTTGTCCTTTATCCTCCTCTACTGAAGTTGGCAACCCTGCTCAACTGTTTTTCCCCAATATACCATGCTTTTGACAAAAAACGTGGGTTGAATAATGGATGACTAAAAACGGATGGATAAACTTGACAGTATATGCACACATTACCTGAACTTGTTCTCTCACAGTGATTGCAGTGTTAAAAGTTAGAAGAATAAAACTCTGCATCAACACCACAGTTCACCATGAAAGTAAACACCAAGCAGAAGATGACGGGCTATGGGAAGACTTATTCTTTTTGTGGAAACTCATATATTTTACATGTAACCTATTTAACACTTTCAAGGGGCTAAGAATTCATAACTTTGAAAAAAAAAGCAAAAACAGCCTTTTAAACTCCTCTAAAGAGCAGCGTCTTCAAACAACTGAGCCTTGTTGAGTTTTTAGTGCTTGTTATTTTCGTTGGCCTGAACCCAGGCCTTCTACTCCCCATGACGGCATTTTCTTCATTTGAGGTCAATCAAGCACCAAAGACTAAACAAGGACTATAGCAGGATATGAGACTTGTCTGAATGCCACTAGTCTCTTTCAAACAGTGTAATGTCTCATTTGGATAATGTTGCTTTGGTCTGGTAAATGAGCTGGTGTATAATAGATTTCCGTGGAAATAACATTAATAATGTTAGTGTATCTTTTTGTGTTAATAATGCGGAGTGTCACCGTCAATACAAACCATTAATAAACAGAACTGAAGTGAAAAAGTCTCACATTCAGTCTGAATGTGTATTTATACATGAGTATGTGTGACTCATTCTTGCCCAACAGTCTTACCGAGGGAGAGTTTAAGTCAGGTGGGGTCGACATGTCTCCAAACAAGTCCAGCTGTTCAATGCCCTGCAGCACAGAGTTGAAAAAGGAAAAACAAGATTCAGACCAGATTATGGAAGCCAAACAGAGTCAGAGTAACCAAAACACCTAAGAGAAGCGCTATTCATACTGTGGGCAGATGAATAGGAGGAAATGAGCAGTGAAGAGAATGAGGAGAATTCTGTTTTTTCCAAAGACTGTGAGTGAAAGGAGTGGAGGAAGAATGGCTAGAGCTGCTGTGTGATGCGTCTCAGTTATTTCCTGTCTGCTAACTTCATTAGCTTTCACCCCCTGAGGAGACTAGTTTAGGTGCTGTGTGCAAATGGTGAACAACAACATGAAGACAACCCAGCAGGGGGCTTTAGGAATTGGGCCAGAGAGACACAGCTCTACTGCTAACTCTGCTTTCAGGTTGGAGATCACTAACAAAACACTTCCACTGTTGTTTTGCAAGGATCAGAACCATTTGGTAAATGTAAACCATACCGCAATAAATCATACTTACTTTTCTGTCATTGTGTGAGCCTTCACTGCCATTCTGTTGAGGTAAGATTGACAGAAATTCAGATATTAGTTTAACTGGCAGAAACATACAGTATGATATGAACATTTAGCAGCTGAATCATTTAATGTCTTAATACTTACTTCCATCACTTTATTATTTTCATCCTAAAGAGAAAACAAGATCTGATTAGTAGGTCAGAAATAAAAAATGACAAAACATGACAAAAGCAATATCAATACACAAGACAGACTGAAGCACAGCTGAACGGAAAGTCACACTAGATGGCAATATTTGCAGTCTTCATGTTATGTCTGAGATAATAGCGTTTAGACATGCACTAAAGTCTATAATAATGTTTGAGTACTTCAGTTTGTGATGATATATATACTGTACACTACCTTTCAAAAGTCTGAGGTTGGTAAGGTTTTTTAATATTTCTGAAAGATGTTTCTTATGCTCAGCAAAGCGGCATTTATTTGAACAAAAATACAGTAAAAACAGTAATAATGTGAGATATTATTACAATTTAAAGTATGTTTTCTATGCTAATATATTTTAAAATATAATTTATTCCTGTGATGGCAAAACTGAATGTTCATCAGCTATTACTCCAGTCTTCAGTGCCACGTGATCCTTCAGAAATCATTATAATATGCTGTTTTGGTGTTCAAGTAAAATTTCTTATTATTTTCAATAATATTTGTTGAATAGAAAAAGTTCAGCAGCATTTAAATATAAATCCTTGTAATATTATAGATGTATTTACTGTAACTTTTGATGAATTTAATGCATCCTTGTTTAATAAAAGTTTTAATTTCTTTAAAAAAATCCTATTGTGCTCACAATTTTAAACAGTGGTATACAAAACAAGCATTGTTAAAATACTACATTTGATGTGAGTGTGTGCTGTAAATGTTTCTCAGCAGCTCATACAGCCTAGAATCATCTAAAAATAATTTCAAGAGGTCCCGTACCTTCTTTGAACCCTCAACTTCTTTTTTCTTCATATTGAAGATTAACTGGAAAAGATCCTTCAGGTCAATGACAAGAGGCTCCGCCTGAGTGAAAACACAAACAGCGTGTTAAAAGGCATGCTTCCTGCAGGTTTATGGGTGAATGTTTTTAAGTGGGGGAATGGTTTCTTTTTTTTTTATAACCGAGCTACAAAAAAGAGAGAACAAGTTTGTCTGTGTGTGCCTAAGGCATGAGTGTGTGAGGAAGGAAAGAGCTTTGCTCAATAAAATCTCACTGGACCTGCTGTGCAGTTTTAATGGCGAAGAACTGGTGCTGGCCTTCCGCACCGCACACATAGCCAAACGCTCTGCTGTCAGTGACATCCCGAGCGATGAAGGAGATCTTATTTACTGCATGCTCTAGTATTGTTGCCTGGAGAAGTCAAAACAAAATAACAATGAATACTGTGTATTGGGTATCAAATGATATTTCTGTTGAAGTGTTTATACTAGTCAGCATAAATGAAAAGTGAGTGAGAGAATCGCACCCCTGTTTTCTCATCAGTAACAGTGATTCCTGAGAGAGAAATGTTCACCCAGACTCTCTGCTTGTGTTTGCCCTGAGAGCGAGCTGCCACCGCCTTGCCCTGTGATCACAGAGAAAAAAGACAAATCAATGATTACTAAACAATATTTTGAGTTCTTGATCCTGGATGTAGTCAGTATCCTGCTAAAAATGTCTGTAAAACCATTTGGACAACTAAATAAATTGTGTAGGAAACAAAGGGGACTTTTCTGTCTCTTCAAATATCTTACAGTAGAAAGCGAAACAAACTACAAAGGTCATAAGAATTACTTCACATAGTAATATTTATGTCAAAAATACTGGAAAAACTTATTCTTCAATTATTCTCTTTCTGCAGAGAAAAGGCTCCTTCAGATCTATCTTTCTTCTCAAATCTAACAATCTTGTTTTTTCCCCCCAGTTTCTCTCTGGTGGTACTATTTTCTATAAAGCTTTAAAACAAGATGTACTGTGAAAGTTTTATACAAATAAATCTGTCTTGTCCTATGTCTCTGCCATTAGTTTAGGCTAATAAGATGTCTAATAAGAAGTCAGGCTAATAAGGCTAATAGGCTAATAAGAAGTCACTTAAGATGTATACCTTTAGTTTCATCATGGAGTCTTGGCTCATTTTGTCTCCTCTTGCTTCAGGGACATCATCTACGCCAATCAACTTGGCTTTGTAGCGAACTCCATTACCTTTGAACCTGGTTAGGAGGAACTCATCTGTTTTCTCTGGGCTCGCTGAAGCTGAGAAGAGGAGATAAAGAGAGAGATTAAAATCTAAAACATACAACATTTCATTTAATCATTAGTACAGTGTGTGTTGCCATGTTTTAAAAGGAGAAGAAATTGAAAGCTTTATAATTAAAAAGCTTATTAAAATAGTTCAACTGCTGTGACACAGATCAACATAAACATACTCCATAACACTTATGGATATTTATTCTAATATAGTTATGTTAATTCCCAACCAGAGATATGAATACTCTAGAAAGTACTTTGACAGATTTTGATTTTGCTTTGTTAAACCTATGAAAACAGAGGCTTAAACATTTAAGGCTCTTAATAAAGTAAATAATCATAATGATCTTTTTTTCAATTCCTGTTTTAAGAAAAGAAAAATACATGTGCATATATTTTAATAAAAGTGCAAGTATACACTACCATTCAAAAGTTGCAAAAGTTGTACAACTTTATTTTTTAAAGAAATGAATAGTTCTATTCAGCAAGGATGCATTAAATTGATCAAAAGTTACAATAAACGCTGTTCTTTTGAACCTTCTATTCATCATCCAGAAAACATCCAAAAAATAAATGTGTCATGGTTTCCACAGAAATATTTAGCGGCACAGCTGTTTTCAATAATAATAATAATAATAATAATAATAATAATAATAATAATATGAAGACATTTTTTTCAGCACTAAATCAGCATATTAGAATGATTTCTGAAGGATCGTGTGACACTGAAGACTGGAAAAAACTGTAGATGTCTTGGATAGGTTTATCCTTTTGAAAAGAGCTGAAAAAAGCAGGTTCTTCACTCATACATGAAACCACTAATTAAGTGTCCTTTCTGTAGTGCAGGACTAGCCCCTGTCATTTAACCTTTTTAAAATACTGCTCCATGTAATTAACTGATTACAGTTTCCAGCTGGCAAATGCGGCTCATCACAAATGCAGCTGTCATTCAAAACAAAAGCATCTAAAATGAGAATGAATAGTGCAGTGCAGAATCATTTATGAAATCTTCTATTCTTAGAGGAATGAGAAACGATTCAGCGACATAATTATGGGTGTCGCTGGGACTGATTGATGCCATTCGGAAGGAACTGATGGTACCAGCTGTCTGAGAGACAGAGTTATCTCTAGCAGCTCCGAATCGCAGTCTGAATGTTACTCAATCACTGGAAATGTCAGCAAGTTAGCCAGACGCTCATCAAAATATGTGCGATTGCTCAATGGCGCAAAAAGATCTGAAGGAGGCTGATTAAAATGAGCACAAAGTGCGTCAGAGAGCCGCTGATATGCTGATCATGCCGTTTTATCGGATTCCTCCCAAAGTATGTTTTAATATATCTGTCTGTCCACATTGAAATTGTGTTGTTTTGGATATGTGCCACATTATTTGTACAATATTAATTTGAGAGTTCCTATCAGTCCTTCTTCCTTGGAAGCAACTCCTCTCCTCTTCATTGGGTCTTTTCACTATCATCCTAACTCTACTAGCCTTTTGATTCTCTGGACTGTCTGCCCTGTATCTCAGTTCAAAACCAGAGCTCAGCTGACTATGTGGCGATGTCCCCTTTTGGCCAGTGGTGCTGCTGAGATGGCAGAGGTGGAGAAAGAGGGAGTAAGCCAGACACAGAGAAACAAAAAGAGACTGAGAGAGAACAGTCTGGCAGAGGCCCAGACCTCATGCCTTCTGTGGCCAAGCTGAGGGACAGCATTGACATTCATCCCATGCAGGAACTCTACAGGCTTGAGGTTTCTGCTCTACAACTCTCAACCAACGTGAAAATATAATACCTGTAAATATGAGCTTGCTTTAAGCAGACGCTAAAAAAAGATTGTTCTTTAAAGGTTCTTTACATGTAGTAACAGTTCTATTTAGAACCATATCATCCTGAAGAATCCTGTTATGCTGAAATGGTTATTCCCACCTTTTTGTTTTTTAAATTGTAACTGTCAAAGTCACCTCATTATTGATTTTCTAAAACTCAGCTATCCAACTTCACAGACGATCAACAGGTAAATGATTTCTTTCTTAAAATGTCAATAAATTTTAACTTTCAAACTGGTTTCCTAACAATCGTGTCTTTTTCTCTTTTTAGAACATGCATGTGTGAGCAGATCTATTCAGTTGAGGATACCTTTCTCTTCTTCTCCACTAAGTAAGTAACAGAAATAGAGAATCTATGATCCACATTGTTAGATTTTTTAAAATTATTACATGGGTTTATGCATAAACATACCCAGTCATAAAAATATTAAAGCTATGCCATGACTTTATATCACTTTTACCTTGTTAACATTGTGAAGGGCTCACATACTGTCCATTTTTGCTACATTTGGCCTTCATAAATGTAATTGTTTTTACATAAATGGAGGAGAAACATTGTAACTCCAAACTCAATTGTGTATTTCAGATGCTTTCACATCCCACAACCTCATCATCTGCAAAGAGAAACTGCCACTCAATTACACCAAAATACACATAATGGACTTAAAGGCATCACAGACGACTGTGAAGATATTTTACTGGAACTTAGCCTTCATTAGATCTATTTTCTGTTTCTGTTTTGTGTCTGATTTTTTTATTTATTTATTCATGCTCAGCGTCAATTGCCATTTATTAATGTATTCGTTTAAGAAATGATAAACAACTCTTGAGACGAAGTGGGCAGAGAAATGACAAACATACTGAAAAATGGCCTATTGCTCACAAATGAGCCTTATCATGAAGGAAAGCTATGCCATTTTTGTGCCAGTCTAAATAAAAAAGTTGACTTAAAAGCCAAAAACATATCCATCTACAAAAAAAGTTAAAGATATGAAAGAAAAATAGGCCTATACATGAACTGCAATAACGATGTGGTTGAAAGATCAAACGTGATGTTGCAGCATTGTATTTTTGTTTCTATGTCCAACACATGACTACGAAAGACCTCCTTCAACCCCAGATGCACCTCATCCCCCAAATCACTGCTGGCTCCTCAGCGTGAGACTGTGGGAATCATTCTGCTTGTTTTCATGCCTGTGGAAAAGGCTCATAAATAGACATGTTGGAGAGTGTCTTGCAGTCGCAGCTGGAAGGTATTGTGGAAACAGCAACAGGACTGTAACGGAATCCATCACTAGTGCTCTTTGTTGGTATGAATGAGCTAGGCAAGACAAACAATACCACTGTGCACCAGGTTCCAGCTTAGAAAAATAAATCCAGAGAAATATTGGGTCAAAGAGGCCCCTGGAGCTCTGGACGGAGGATTTTAGGTTTCTGCAGGTGGCTATTCGCCAACTTTGCACTGCGCTACACGACATGTCAAGGAATTTGATGAACTTAAATAGTGCTCTTGAGAGGAACTGGTGCCTTATTGTACCTTCATTTGTCAACTATAATCAATAGGTCATAAACATAATTGCATAATCATGCTGCTACTGCATCAGCTTTGCATTTAAGTGCCCAAAAAGTGATTCAGATCAGGATTAAATAGGGAATGTATGATCTAATATCCAAAATTTGCTGAAAATATGCTAATGTTATGAGAATACAGAATGGTGTTTGAATTGTGTACTACCAGATTTTTTAATTTGCTTTTCCCATTTCAATTAGGTTGCAAACAAGCGCAATGTTTCTAACTGTGCTCTATAGAAGGGAAAAGGTAATATATTCAAATAGATAAATAAACCTGCACATCTGAGGTGAGGACGTCAATTTATTAAAATATTAAAATGTCAAAAGCCTTAAAGCAATATCCTATGAAACTAATAAAAAGCCCACCCATGCTTAACATTCCACAACAACAAAAAAAAAAAATGTCTGAAACCTTCCAAAGAAAGCTTACACTTTGTAATAAACTGATGAATTTAGGTTAACACATAACTATTAAATCATTTTTTATCTGTTTCCAACTGTACAGCCAGAGAACAATATGGCAAATCCTTTGGGTTCCAGACTGAACCATAAATCATTAATGTAATCTCAAAATGGTTTTCTTAACCAGCTTTTAACTTCATGTAAATTCTCAGATGAAATCTCCAAACAAGCTGCCTTTTCATTTAGGGAGGTGGCAAGTACAATAGAAGTATTTTCAGGTTTCAAAACTCTTATGAGGGCTTAGTTTTACCTCAGAATAGGTTCATTACATGTTTGTTGTGGATCAAGCATGGTTTTTGTAGGTGCTCTGGGGACGTGGATGCTAGGAGCAGCTCACACTCACATTACACACAGCAAGAAACTCACAATCAATCTCAGCGGGACATTCACTATACCACTAATGATGTGCTACGAGACACAAGTAGGTCAGGACATCTACTAAGTTTTTGTACTTTCTTATAACAATACATTACATGTCCTCTTATAATGGAGAAGTTTCACTGAGAAACCACCAATTAAGTAAAATGAAAAAAAGAAAAAAAAAATGATTGCAGCCTTTTAAACAATGATTGGCAAAGCTGTGCATGAAAGAGAAAAAGATCTTAAAGTATTTGAACCATTTGAACCCAAGGTCTGGCCTGTATAGGTGCATCTCAGTAAATTAGAATGTCGTGGAAAAGTTCATTTTAGTAATTCAGCTCAAATTGTGAAACTCGTGTATTAAATAAATTCAGTGCACACAGACTGAAGTAGTTTAAGTCTTTGGTTCTTTTAATTGTGATGATTTTGGCTCACATTTAACAAAAACCCACCAATTCACTATCTCAACAAATTAGAATACTTCATAAGACCAATAAAAAAAAACATTTTTAGTGAATTGTTGGCCTTCTGGAAAGTATGTTCATTTACTGTATATGTACTCAATACTTGGTAGGGGCTCCTTTTGCTTTAATTACTGCCTCAATTCGGCGTGGCATGGAGGTGATCAGTTTGTGGCACTGCTGAGGTGGTATGGAAGCCCAGGTTTCTTTGACAGTGGCCTTCAGCTCATCTGCATTTTTTGGTCTCTTGTTTCTCATTTTCCTCTTGACAATACCCCATAGATTCTCTATGGGGTTCAGGTCTGGTGAGTTTGCTGGCCAGTCAAGCACACCAACACCATGGTCATTTAACCAACTTTTGGTGCTTTTGGCAGTGTGGGCAGGTGCCAATTCCTGCTGGAAAATGAAATCAGCATCTTTAAAAAGCTGGTCAGCAAAAGGAAGCATGAAGTGCTCCAAAATTTCTTGGTAAACGGTTGCAGTGACTTTGGTTTTCAAAAAACACAATGGACCAACACCAGCAGATGACATCGCACCCAAATCATCACAGACTGTGGAAACTTAACACTGGACTTCAAGCAACTTGGGCTATGAGCTTCTCCACCCTTCCTCCAGACTCTAGGACCTTGGTTTCCAAATGAAATACAAAACTTGCTCTCATCTGAAAAGAGGACTTTAGACCACTGGGCAACAGTCCAGTAGTTCTTCTCCTTAGCCCAGGTAAGACGCCTCTGACGTTGTCTGTGGTTCAGGAGTGGCTTAACAAGAGGAATACGACAACTGTAGCCAAATTCCTTGACACGTCTGTGTGTGGTGGCTCTTGATGCCTTGACCCCAGCCTCAGTCCATTCCTTGTGAAGTTCACCCAAATTCTTGAATCGATTTTGCTTGACAATCCTCATAAGGCTGCGGTTCTCTCAGTTGGTTGTGCATCTTTTTCTTCCACACTTTTTCCTTCCACTCAACTTTCTGTTAACATGCTTGGATACAGCACTCTGTGAACAGCCAGCTTCTTTGGCAATGAATGTTTGTGGCTTACCCTCCTTGTGAAGGGTGTCAATGATTGTCTTCTGGACAACTGTCAGATCAGCAGTCTTCCCCATGATTGTGTAGCCTAGTGAACCAAACTGAGAGACCATTTTGAAGGCTCAGGAAACCTTTGCAGGTGTTTTGAGTTGATTAGCTGATTGGCATGTCACCATATTCTAATTTGTTGAGATTGTGAATTGGTGGGTTTTTGTTAAATGTGAGCCAAAATCATCACAATTAAAAGAACCAAAGACTTAAACTACTTCAGTCTGTGTGCATTGAATTTATTTAATACACGAGTTTCACAATTTGAGTTGAATTACTGAAATAAATGAACTTTTCCACGACATTCTAATTTATTGAGATGCACCTGTATACTAACAAATCAAGATACTGAGGTGTGCAAAGAGAAGACTCCTGCCCTGTCACATACCCTTTTTCTTTTCTTTTTTGGAGGGTGTCTTAAAAGATGCCTGCTCGACCGTGTGTGTGCTGGATTCCACTTCTGCAGACATGTTTGGAGGCCAGCCTTGTGCAAAACAAGTGTGAAGACAGGATCAGTTGAAGCACTCTTGCTCTCCTCTCTGCAGTGTGCGCACCCCGGCTTAACTCAGCAGTGGACCATGCTCAGCTGTGCCCGCACTGAATAGGAAAGAAAGAGAGAGAGAGAGAAATCAAAACAGGAGAAAGATTCAGTAGCTTTTAGAAGTCCTCAGTAGCTTAGTAGCTATTTGCTACTAAGATGAAACATTTAGGAGCCAGATTACTTTTTCAGCTGTCAAATTTCAATGATTTAAATTGGTTTATGCTGTTGTATTACATATAAATTCATTGATGCTGTGATTCATATAGTGAAACTGATTACATTACATTACATAACTTATAAACATCAACTTATAAGAATATTTGTGGTTGTTGGTGGGGGGGCCACCCCAACAAAGTTTAACTTCAAGTCAATTAAACCTTACATTTGAACCACATATTGGTAAACAATAATCAATATTTTTGTAAAATATTTGAGTGTTTAAAAAAAAAAAAGTTCACTCTGTTGTGAACATGCATCTTTACTTACATTTTGTCATATGAATAATCAGTCAATAAACAGACTCATGGACCTAAAGTACACAACACAGTGACAATTCCTGGTTAATTGTGAATTGTACATAATCAAAAGTAACTTGAGGTTCAGTGAGGGAGACAGTTGTGAACTCTCTAGAGGCTCGGAATGACTCATTAAAAAGAATCAGTTCATAAGAGTCATTTGTTTGCATTACAGCTTGTGCTATGTTCATTGTCGTATACAGGAAACACTGGCATGCACTCTAATGGTATGATATCTGACAAAAATGCATATGAACACGCACACAGTTTTCCCGTTCATGTTAGTCACAGTCTGGAGTGCTGAGACAAGCATTATAGCATGACAACACAATAATTGATGATGAATTTCATGTTGGAAGTTGGTGAATTTTGTTTAGCGTGTACTGATCACTTGCTCTCTGAACTCTGAACTAGTTAAATAATGTGCTAACCAGCTCTGGTTTCATCCCATCGGATTGATAAATACACAGGAAATACTATAAATCAAAGTAGCTGTGCTTAAACAGAAGCTGAATAAACATCCTGGACTCTAGAGCATTTTGCTGTGGTGACTGGTGACTGCATTGTTCAGCCATAAATACTCTCCACTCGCTGCCTTTAACAGACCACGTGACATTCATGTTTTGAGTTAATACAGATAACTGGCTCTTCTCGAGACTTATCTGAGGTGATAGGTCACTGAGGCATTTTTGTATTCTCTAACTTGTCCTTTCTTGGCGTATCCATTACAGGACCATAGTACCCTTAGCCTCTATCTCCCGCTGTCTCTGCATTGCAATTATCCTGCCCTGCGCCCAAAGACAGGAAGTCAGAGCTTCCCTTCCATCTGGGATCTATTCATTCTCCACCTTCTTCATACCACAGACTGGCTATTTTTGCACATTTGTTTTCAATCAAAAAAAAAAAAAAGAACAAAAAAAAAAAAAAAAAAATCAGAAATCCAAGCCAATTATACAAAAAAAATATTTGGGATGTTTTTACCCTCATCCGTCCACTGACTCAAGCCGCCTATAAATATACTCAGACATTTAACAGGCTCCAACACTTTTCCTTGAAATATCCTTCCTGTAGAACATTCAACACAATGTTGCAATAAAAAAAAAAAAAAAAAAAAAAAACTTAGAATGTTAATATCGTTAACAGATTAACCATAATAACCTACTTAACCTTCTCAAACTATTAAAACAAACTATTGTTTTTAGAAACAAAGCTGAAAAAATAAAATATAAATATCACATGAAAATTTAAACTAAAGGAAAATTAGAAATGTTGCCTTGGAAAATACCTGAAATAAGTTTAAGCGCTAAATGAAGCTCTAAAAATTACGCAAAATCACGAAAGCACGTGATAAAATTAAGTATGTTACTAAAAATTACACTAAAACTGAACTACAACCAAAAAAAATAAATAAATAAATAAATTAAACATTAATAGTAATATTTGGAAAAAAAATTACAAAAGCACATGACAAAATTAAGCACATTACTAAATGCACATTACTAAAATGAAAAACCAAAAAAACATAAAAATAAAAGTTAATTCAATAAATATAAATAATACTAAAATATCACTTTTTAGAAGCAGTCATTTATGAATTAAAATTAATAAATTCCAAATAAATTCACAGTTTCTAAAATAGGCTACATTCTTTTTCCTGCAATCAAAGTTTTTATCTAGTCCAACTCAAAATGGTATGCTTTTGTGTCTCACCAGACATGAATAGTTCCTAACCCATAATCAGCTTCACCTCTCACACTGGCGACCCTCATGTGACCCCAGACTTCTGCTGGTCATCTATAACTAGTGAGCAGATTCTATTATAAGAGTAAAGAGTACCAGCTGCCCTTCCCCAGAATGACAGCTGTTGGCAACTCATGGAAGACAGAGCAACCTTGGCACAAAACATCCACAAATGCAACCTCCTTTATAGATATGTGACTTCCCTTATTCCTGGCGAGCTATTAAGATGTCCTAGACAGGAATAAAGTCTTGGTATCTATCTAGCTGACACCCTGATCCTATTAAGTCTACAATAACAGACGAGAGAAAACATGCTGTGTTTATATCTAGCACTGTTAGCGGGCACACCTAAATAACAATTCAGATACCAGAAGGCGAGAATATCTGCACTAGCTCACATACACTTCTACATCCACACACATTTAGGTAATTTGGTTGATAGAGAGTACAAAGATATATTCAAAATGCCATAATCTTAGCATTATCAATTTATGACTACTAATATTCCTGGAAGGATTTCTAAACCATTCAGTACTGAATTCATTCAGGTGTTCAAAGGTGAACAGTAACAGAAACACAGTTACTATTCACAGTTGAGAGATACTGACATGGTGTATCCTATATAAAAAACAAGTGATGGTTCATTGTGGTAAACAAGTAATTCTGACTGAAAACTGGAGTAATGGCTACTGAAAATTCAGCTTTCCATCACAGATATAAATTTTAAAATAAATTAAAACAACAAAATCTGACTGGATGCTCTGTGCTTCAAGCTGCTGTGAAATGACTGTAAATAAATACTGCAGAGTCTGAAGTGGCAAGTTGCTATACTACGTTAACAGCAAACAGCATAGTTAGTCTAATGAACTACACTCTTAAAATTAAAGGTGCTTCACGATGCCATAGAAGAACCATTTTGTCTAAATGGTTCCATAAAGAACCTTTAACATCTGAAGAACCTTTCTGTTTCACAAAAGGTTCTTTGTGGCGAAAGAAGGTTCTTCAGATTATAAAAATGTAAGAAAGAGATGATTCTTTAAAGAACCTTTGACTGAATGGTTCTTTGTGGAACCAAAAATGGTTCTTCTGTGGCTTCACTTGAAGAACCTTTTTAAGCACCTTTATTTTTAAGTGTATACTACTGTTTGGAGTAAGTACGATTTTTTGAAAGAAGTTTCTTATGCTTACCAAGGCTGCATTTATTTGATCAAAAATACAGTAAAAATAGTAATATTGTGAAAATTATTACAATTTAAAATAGCACTGTTCTGTTTTAACATGTTTTAAAATATATTTCTGTGATGGCAAAGCTGAATTTTCAGCAGCCATTACTCAAGATTTCAGTGTCACATTAACCTTAAGAAATCATTCTAATATGCTGATTTGGTGCTCAAGAAATATTTCTGATTATAAATGATGCATAATGAATAGAAAGTTCAAAAGAAGAGCTTCTATTTTAAATAGAAATCTCTTGTAACATTATAGATGTCTTCACTGTAACTTTTGATCAATTTAATGCATCTTGCTGAATTAACGTTATAAACAGTTGTGTATTTTTATGCTTAATAATTTTTTGTGGAAATAAAATTTTTGCATGATTCTTTAATGAACAGAAAGTCAAAAGAACAGCATATATTATGCAAATATATACAACTTTGTAACAATGTGAAAGTCTTGCTTTCTTGCTTAATAAAAATATTAATTTCTTAAATAACACCCTAAACTTATTGGATTTACTGACCACAAACTTTGATTAGTGTGTATTACTTATACCAAGAGTATAGTTGTTTACAAATGCATTTCTTTGTAATAATTATAATTAATAACATTAATAATAAAACACATCCTTTCAACACACTTTAATACACCACACAGTGCGAAAAGCTTTAAAAAGTAAAAGTTGTCATTGTTTATAACTTATGCTCATTTTTGGAGCTTGTCCAATGTACAAAATCACAGTATACAGGAAACATGAGAGAAAAATGTAAACATTTGCAGGAATTAGTGTATCCCTATAGACAGACCTCACACTATGCCTAGTGCGGTGTTTTGTTTTGTTTGCTTTGTACACAAGCAAAACCTCCTAATGTGATACATCTGAAAAATAAATGTGACATTTAATTACAAAAACATATTATCCATTATCACTTCATAAACTGAGGTCTAAATTAAAAAAAAAAATAAACTCTCATTTACAATGACTACATGGCCTCAAGCATAGAATTGGACAGTTTTGTCTAAACAGACAATTCATGCTCTTCTGCTGGCCAATAAAACTTAGTGAACTCTACATTCTGTCCAACCATATGGTTGTAATATGAGGCATAAGTTGTGTGTATATGGGCTCTTGTACCTTTAAAGCCTTTTTTGCACTCTTCCTCACATGACTTTAGTACTTCCTGGTTAAAGCACAAGAAAAACATCAATATTTGCACTTTCTCGCTGGCCTGAGAAGACTTCTTAGTGTCCATTATCTCCTCACTGGCATCTCAGCGGGTCTTCAGCAATGGAGCTGTAGCCAGAGAGGACTAAGAATGGGTATATAAACACCATCTTTCCTCTTCCCTGTCCCTGGCCCCAAGGCTGTCGCTTAACATAAGCTATGGAGTATGCGTAAATATCCACATGAAAAAAGGAAAGCCAAGACACATCCTCCCCAGCTCAATGCCAAGAATCTCAGAGCTCTGAGGTAAACACACTGGACAGACAAAATCTCCAGGGGTGTGTTGTCAGTTGTCAACAGGACACTGGATAACTAGAAGGAACACACAGTGTACCAGGAACAAAGACCTGATTATACTCATGCCACATGTAGGACCAATAGATGTATTTAATGGCCTCAGAACACCTCCACATTTAAGACTCCTGGCTGAGGATAATGAACTGTTTTAGAATGAAGATCAGAGAAGAAGCTGGAAGCTGAGGTGATAATGATATTGATTCTTGTAACGTTTTGCAAATCAAATGTAACATGTGGCTAGCCAATTATTGTATGACCCTTATGGCTTTGGATTGTGAGGGTTGCTATGGCAACCCTTGACAGGTATGGGCAACTCTTTTCATAGTGCTGCACTCGCAGGCTGGCTTTGCACAGCAAACACACAATCCATCATCCAAGACACATAATCAAACAAAATGAGGGCAAGGCACACAGTAGATACAAAGCCTCTGAAGAAATATTAAACAATTACAATTCACTTTTCAAAAAGACGAATCAATAACATAGAGAATTCGAAGCAGCACAACTTTTTTCAACACTGCTTATAATAAATGTTTCTTGAGCAGCAAATCAGCATATTAGAATGATTTCAGAAGGATCATGTGAGATTGAAGACTGGAGTAATGGCTGCTGAAAATTCAGTATTTCCATCACAAGATTAAATTGTAATAATATTTCATAATATTACTGTTTTTACTGCATTTTTGATCAAATAAATGCAGCCTTGGTGAATGTATAAACCATAAAAATTCAGCTGAATTTACATTTATCAATTTAGACTTATAAATCAGAATAAATACAGAAGCCATTAATCCAAACCTGAGAGCAATAAATTAGTGCTACTGTACCAAATTCCAGTTGAGTACTAGAATAGTACAATTTTAATGTACTACAGGCTAGATACTTTAACTTGTACTAAAAATAGCACAGCAGAAGGAGACCAAACACACAGCTAAATGTTATCCAATGATATTCATAGACATCTAGTCAGACTGCCCCTTATTAAACCTCTGGGGTCTCAAAGTGTAACCGTACTACTAAGGCAGACCCTGTACATTTATTTCTCAACATGAATGTTGAATATGTAATTCAGGCTTTCTCACAGGAAATCATTACACAATTAATCTTCTCAGCATGAGGTCCCATGATAAGTAGAGGTTTTTAAAAATAAAAACATTTAAAAAGCGCAGTAACCCATAATTTTAGCTCTCTGCTTGTGTGGTCGTTCAGGTGTTCCAGACCTGCTACAAAAGAAGCATTAAAATGTCTGGTGTACAAACTCTGCCTAACCCATAACAGCATAACTAGGTTCATCTAGTGACAAAACAAACACTTTATGGAACACCAAGCAAAGGAAAATCCTCTTTTCACACAATAATTTACTGAAATTATGTTTAAAGGAATAAAATGAAGACAAACAGTACAGTAAGCCACAGGATTGCTCAAGAGACACAAAACGAACAGACTAAATACCTGTGTTTTATACACAAACCTTGGACACAATGTACTTACAGAGGATTAAAGTATGTTTTTTGTGAACCTATATACTGTAAATATTGGTTTGTAGAAAAGGCAAAATGGAGCGCTTCAGTAAAGGCAAAAATGCAGCACAATGTTCGAATGATTTCCAAAGTTTCTGTCCTAAATAAGATGGACAAGGAAAGTTTGTCCTGTCATGGGTCAAAGCCCCTTCTGATAAGCAGACAAATGGACAGTGTCATTGCAAAAGTTGATTCCATGGAGAAATCTACAGAGAATATCCAGGAAAGAAAGAAAATGGGTTTATGGTTTTTTAAAAAAAAAAAAAAAGTCAGACAGGTTTAAAAATACTACCACAGAAAACAGAAAAAGTCATACAGATTTGGAACAACATGTGGGTGAGTAAATTATGACACAATTTTTAAATTTGGGTGGACTATCCCTTTAAGTATGTGGAGGTCAAGTGTTATCTTAGCAGATAATGTTGAAAGCAAAGGCTTCCACATCTGTCCCTAAGCCACTTTTTCTTTCTTTACAGGTATAAAGGAAAAATCCAAATTTCGTTCCTTTTTTTGGAGGGGGAAAGTGCAGTACAAACAAACACTTGGGGCAAAGGTCACTTACCTCGGCATGTGGCCACCAGAGTAAAATACCACTCTACACATAAAAGAGCTGCCATGACTTCTCTGCTGACCTATATATGTCCACAATGAAATACAATAGCAGTCCTTTTGTCTAATAAAATGTCACAGAGGCAGGAAAAGACAGCAGAGTTAGTAGAGAAGAGTCTTATTGAAGTCCAAAGTGATGGAAAGTTGCCTTTGTTTCTCTTTTTTGGACTACTCTCTCCACTGAAATATGTTGGTCTTTTTATGAAGAGAGAGAGAAGGGGGGAAAGGTGCTGGATAGCATTTGAAGAGTTCAGAATGAGGGACAGAAGAGAAACTACGCTGAGTGCCAACATCTGGTTCCAATAAAGCAGCACACATTGTACCAACAGGAGAAAGAAGAATGTCTTGACGTGAGTCATACCCAGCATCATTTTCAAATGGTAATTCACATTTTAAAACTGTTAAACACAGAGCTGGCTACTCGTCCTGGGTAAAGTCATTTACACATATGTAAAAGCACATTTGCCGTTTTCGATAAGATTGAAAGCATCTGTCCATGTCCAATGTGAGAAACGTTTTCCTTCAACGTTTCAAATAGGTTTTTATTTTCTGACAACATCAAAGTGAGCTCACTATAAAAGAGTTACATGTTCCCTAGACATTTCCAGTTTTGTGAAAGGCACAGTATTTACTGTGGCATTTCCTCCTCTTAAAGTATTATGGGGGATGGTGAAGCAAAAGGAGATGAAAATGCCATACAGGGAAAGCAAGAAACTGTAGGCCTTACAGTTAAAGTGACTGACATTTCTCTTGTCCTCTTATCACTCTTACTCTAACGCCACCCCGGCAGTTCTCATGTTTAAAGGCTTAGCTTTTCCAAGTCTTGCACTGTCATTAAGATCTACCAGGACTTAATGATATACATTCCCTTGAACTGAGATCATACCTGGAACCAAAAGTAAACAGAGTCACCTAAGCTTGTGTGCCACTTAAAACAGCACAGCATTATTTAAGGTCATAAAATATATGAGGACATTATACTTGGGCCTCCTGTAATTCTGCTGAGAAGTCTAAAAATTAAATTTCAGCGATGATGCACCTTGAATGAGAAAATACAAAACTAGTCTGCTGTATGAGGTTTCACAGTTTGTCTGTCTTTAAACTGATATTTAAACTGATAAAACATTCAGAATGCTTATTATGCGATTGCATGTTTTATTTTATGCCATACTGAGGTAAGCTACACCAGATGAATGCATATGATTGTGGTATCAACATGAAGCTGTTTGACATCGGATGTGGTCACTGTTGATGAATGCAAACATCTGTGAAATTAGGTCAGACCTGCAGACAAAATCAGCGTCGTATCAACATATTTTTCAGAGAATTCTAAAGGTAATAATTAAAATCAACAGGTTCTATTTGCAAAAAGAAATAGACGTGGGATAGATTTCATACCGATATTAATAAGCGGTATGTTCCTCATTTTTGTAAGACCTGTAAATGCCTGAAGATTCAAGAATGTATCGACGACTCAAAGGTACATGAAACATGCAACACTTCTTTGAGGCACGTTAGAATGTAACATTCATCTGGTCTGTGCGAAAGCGTTAGCACGCGTTACTGTGATAATGTTTTCAGTATTTACGTGGGAAATCTGTAAAAAGCATAGAAGACGGCATTGCGAAAGACAATATGAGGACTTTAGACAGTAACAGAGCTCCTGCTGCAGTGAATGGAAACAGCCTATTATAAAAAAAATAATAAAAAAAAAATGTAAAAATGAAATAAAACCCCGAATTCTTTTCCCCCTCCCGTTTATTCGTTTGTTTAAAGCACAAGATTCGGTTCAATAGCAGGTTTTCTGACACAGTAGGCTACTACATTCATTTAGGAAAACGGTATTCACACCTACGTTAAGACAGTGAGCGGATCCTGGAGCTCGCATACTCCGAACCGGCAGAGAAAACGCGGCTGTGTCCGGTGCGCTGAAGGTATATTCCCGGGATATGGGTCTGAGATGTTGACGGTGAAGGTCTTATTCCCGGGATGTTGGCAGCTCTGAGGAATGTGCTCTGATGTTACTGCAGATTCGGTAACTCCCCCTCAAAGTGAAATTTAACCCCCTGAAGACCAGACGGCGATTCTGCTTGTATTCACTGCATCACACGACACATGATCGTCTTCCAGTGTTTCTAATGCGCTCTCACTGGCTGTTTCTATTGTGCGTAATTCGTCTTTCATCAACTACTGATTCCTTGTAACTCACACCTATATTTTTCGCTAGTCTGTGCACTTTTTTTGTCTTGATGACAAAAGTAGTGATATTCCTACTTCAGTAGGACATTACAACACACTACTGCTGTTTCCAGTCAGAGAAATTACGCAATAATTTACCGTCAACAAACTGTACATGCTGTACCATTAACAAAATTCAGTGACCTTTTGAAATGTTTATGTAATTTGATTTAATTCATTTAAAGCAATAAAGTGAGTAATTTGTTCATTTATGTGTAATATTGTAAATTTTTAGAGACATATTTCTTAGCCTAAATTTTTTATAAGGTGTACGTCTTACATTTTGTATCTCTGTTCTGTATTTTTTGTTATGTGTTTTAGATTTGTATATACTCCCAAAAGAATATATTTAGAGTATTCTGGAAAATATTACTATAATGCAATTAATATTATCACATAATTAAAATATTTATATTATAAATAATATAGCTATACTTATTACACAACGGCACTAGAAAACATGGGTATTTTGGTATTAAAATTTACTTGTTCACAATAATTCTTATGCCAATTCTTAATTTTTGGCCCAAACCAAAATAGCCCAAGCCTAATTGTTTATGATATGGCTCTAGGCCTTCCTTCAATTTAAGTCTATGGGATTTTTACACTTGTATCGTCTATGATGATGCAGTTTTTGGTTAGTGGGGGATATTCCTACTGTAGAACGAATTACAGTGTGCCTTGAACAGAGGAGGGTGAGACAGTTATAGTAAGAGAAAAGGAAAGCAAGGGAGTTATTTTCTCAGTGCTGCAGCTGATTGACAGCTAAATGAACAGTATTTTTAGATCAGGTTTTGCATTGTTTGAGAGAACATAGCCCTTGTTTTGAAATGGGATATCTGCAGAAAACAATGATATTACACTATGAAGAAAGTAGATTAGTCTAACCCTTATGTCATGCTGTTTATTTTTTACAGGGTTCATATATATATATATAGAGAGAGAGAGAGAGAGAGAGAGAGAGAGAGAGAGAGAGAGAGAGAGAGAGAGTTTTGTTTCAGTATTTTAGTTCCATGCATGTTCATTTTTTACTCCCTAAGTGTCTCATGAAGAATGTCAGGCCAGGAAACTGTTAAGATGTGGCCCTAAAGAGAGCACCGCTGCTGCTAAAGGGAATGTTTTTTGTTCCCTGACGTCAGTGTATCAATGAACAACATGTACAGTACTACACTGAAAAGAAATGCTTGTGTTCCAGTGTAAGTCAGAAGAAAAAAAAACAAAACAAAAAAAAACTTGTTTTGTAAATTAAAATGGTCACACTTTATTTTAAGGTCCAATTCTCGCTATTAACAAACCATTAACTATGAATTTTGCTTCAATAAACTCTTAATTTGCTGCTTATTAATAGTGAGTAAAGTAGTTGTTAAGTTTAGGTATTGGGTAGGATTAGGGATGTAGAATATGGTCATGCAGAATATGTGCTTTATAAGTACTAATAAACAGCAAATATGTTAATAATAGGCATGCTAATAAGCAACTAGTTTATAGAGAATTGGTTCCTATACTAAAGTGTTACCACTAAAATTATATTATGTGCCTAAATGTTAACAGTGAGAGCAATGTTTCCTAAACCTTGGTGTATACATTGTATATTGTATAGCACATACATAAAAATGCTTATATTGCAAATTTAGACATTGAATTTTGTTGACAGCCATATGATGAAAGTTGACACAGGAAAGACACGAAAAGGTGAAAAGGATATGAGTAGTTGTCTCATTGCCCTTGAAATGACAGACATCCCCTCCTTCTGTCCCTCTCTCTTCCCTTTTTTTCTGCTGACTCATCAAACACGTGAAAGAGAGCCACATTCATAAAATCTTTGGAAAGAGTCATCGAAAAAGAGGCACTTGTGCTCCATATTAGTTTTTGAGCACAAAACTGTCCTTACTTTGGCTATAGGGCTAAAATAAGGCAAAGGTCTAGATAACTCCCTTATCTGAACGATCTCTTATAGGGGTTTGTGGATTGGTCCATCTCTAACTAAACTGTCAATCAATAGTCAGATCAGCAGTGGTGTGTTGAGAAAACTGAGCAGACGACACCAGTCCTGAGATATATCATGACATTCTATTAACATTCAAATAAACAGGCTCTTGTAAACAAAGCAAGTTTAATCCACACCAGACGTGTGTTCAAACGCTAAAGCTAAACATCTTCTAAACCCCGGCTTATGGCAGTCTTTATATGAACTAATATAAAGCTTAGTTACCATAGCGATGGGTCCATAACAGGGCTGAATGCCCAGAGCTTATTTTACTATTTGACTTTTCAAATAATGCCAGACATATGAAGGTGTTTTTCTCTGGATAGTATGTCTGAAAAAAAGATTCAGAAAGGAAGTGTGGACAGATAAATGGAAAATTCTTTATAGGAAAGCTGGGGGTGTAGATCTTCCGGCTTGAAGTGCCTCGACTCCTCAAAGGCCACTGCAAGCCATTCATCCAAGGCTCCTTGAGTTCAGTGGTCAAATGACGTTACCTCATATTTTACAGGAACCCCTTCAATGGGTTGGGGTTTGCCAAATAAAGGCTACATTCACTGGCTCTGAGGCTCATGCATTTATGAGAGGAAGAATCCAGTTAATCGTATGTGTGTCGAACAGTCCGACACTGGTGTGTCTTTGTTGCTGAACTGTATTTCACCAAATGTTTGGGTGGCTAAGAATTAAGCAAAACATCAGAGACATTTCCTTAATAGAGAGGATTCTCATTGCTGCTTTATCCCAATGGATCTATTCATCTCTTATCACTAAACACATGTTAGCTCTAAGATATACTAAGCTTCTTTGCAAACATTGATAAGATAAAAATAGATATGTGCAGCACATGAAAAATGTAAATGTGTGCTGCGTATATCTGTGTTTATATATCATGTTATATCATGTGACCATTAACCAATGTCAGAGAACCGTGAATATATATACATGTAGATACATACATATATGGTAACACTTCCGTGTAAAACACTAAACACTTTAGTTTAGGGACCAATTCTCACTATTAACTAGTTGCTTATTAGCATATTACTAGGTGGTAACACTTTATTTTAAGGTCCAATTCTTGCTATTAACAACCCATTAACTACGACTTTTGCCTCAATAAACTCCTAATTTGCTGCTTATTAATAGTTAGTAGGTAGTTGTTAAGTTTAGGTATTGGGTAGGATTAGGGATGTAGAATATGGTCATGCAGAATATGTGCTTTATTTGTATGAATAAACAGCCAATATGTTAATAATAGGCATACTAATAAGCAACCAGTTAATAATGAGAATTGGTCCCTATGCTAAAGTGTTACCTACTAGGCTGTTTATTAGTATTTATAAAGCACATATTAATGACTAATTCTGCATGACATATTCTAGGTCCATATTTTAGACCTAACTATTAATAAGCAGCAAAATAGGAGTTTATTAAGGCAAAAGTCATAGTTAATAGTTAGTTAATGGTGAGAATTGGTCCTCAAACTAAAGTGTGACCATATAAGATCAGTCAGTAGGTCAATAAGATGACAGGATACACATAAAAAAAAATTGGTCACAATCACAATTTTTAATTTATTTTTTAACACAAGAGCTAAGATTTCTTACAGTACAGAAGCTGTACAGAAGCTAGAGAAGAAGTAAAAGTAGAGTAATTTTTTAAAATACATACATAAATAAAATGTGTTTATAGGAAATGTCTTTGTGGTTATGCTCTTTAAGAATCAGATAAAAATAAGTCCTCCTCACATTTAGGCTATTGGAGCTGCAATACAGTATGTTCTTCTCACTGAGTATTTTGCTTTTCCCAGAATGCTGATACTTAAATTCGAAGAGCTGGTGAGACACAGACATGTGCCAAGTTTACACTGTCAGCGTGTGTGTGGGAGGGCGGCCGCTCATAATGAAAAGAGCTTTACATCTAAACACTCGAATCTGACAGAAAACTGCAGTTCAAATCAGAACAATTCATGAAACAATCCCAAGACTGTCAAACAAGAACCTTTTCTATTTCGAAGTCTGGCATGAAAATGGTAAATTAAGGGACGATAAACAAACTGAAAATCATGATGAGCAATTTTGGTTTTCTTTCTCCATAGATTTTCCTACCACTTTCAACGTGAGTGGCACAAGCAAGAACAGATGATCATCCGTAAACAGACAACAGATTTTTTTCCCCCCACAATGCTCATGATTTTTACAATGAAAATCTGGAGTGCATTAAATCCCATTCAATGCAGAAAGAGAAAAAGAAGAATGACAGAGAGAGAATTCCCGGAATGTAGGAGTTACATCCTTTCCCAAAATTCTGCTTTCTTACTCATCTCTCAAAGGAGATGTTGTAACAGATGCCTAAAAGTGTTTTCAAACTATTTTTTTGGTACAAGAGAACAGAAAACAGTTTTCCAGTAAATCCTGTGTTGTTTGGAAACACATTTCTGGCATGTTGTGTGTGCATGTGAGTGTGTCAGTATGCTCGTGTTTGTTTACTATAGTCTTTCTAAGAAGTCACTTCACAAGTGGACACTGAACACCCACACAGCTCGTGCCAAACTGGTGAGGAATGCCTCAGTGGGTTACAGACTTTATATTACAATTTTCCTTCACAAACACAAGCAGAGCAGCACTTTCAAGCCCAGGAAAGGCTCCCTAACTTCACAAGAGTCTTTGAGCGTTCTTAAAGTCACTTAGTGTTTTCATTGCCCTGTCAGAGGAGGAAGCTAGTGGTCTTTTTCCTTTGAAGTGAGAGGCCAGACGGACTGAGAATCCTGGCCCGAGCTCCAGCAGTCTTACACAGCGAGCACAAAGGACTTTAAGCATTTATGTGTTTTTGTGGGTGAGAGTGTGTTCAAATCTAGTGGAAACAATGCAGCCCAAACATGAGCAAAATACCTTTTTACACCAACTAGTGGCTGTATTAGCGTATTAGGTAGGGAAGTCTGGCTTTTCTGCCCAAGGTACAACAGAGGCTGCCTTGTCGAATGCTGAATAAAATGTACAACAGTGTGCCGTACCCCTTTCCATCTTGTCCAGTAAAACATTTCTATGCTTGATGGAGAAAAAAATCACACAGGCCCACATATGGAACTTATTAGTGTGCTAGGAGAAGACTAAAGCCAAGAGAATTGTGGAACTAGAGCACTGATCCACAGAGAGATATTAAAAAACCTGGGGATGTTAACACAGGGTGAGGTGAAGCTGTAATGGTGGTTGGAGAAAATGTACATGCACTGTAAAAGATGATTTCATCATTGTGTTTTAACCACATGTATATTGCTAAGTTTAAATACATATATAGTTAGACTGACTTTCTGAATAATACTGAAAGAATAAACTGAAAATCCATACTGTAAAATATACTTTAACTCAAAATTAATTACTGAGTTAATACCCATATGCTTTTGTGCTTTCAGGAAGGATGCTGGTTTTCAGCTTGTTTTTGACCAATTTATGGGCATATCTGAAACAGAGCTCAATCATGATTTGCTTTGTATAATTTTAAATCCATAATCTCAGCATTATTTCACGATGGCTTTACAGACAATAGTGATTAAGAATAACAGTATGTAACAATAAATTTGTATGTTTCTCACCCACTAAAGTTAAGCTCTGTGTTTCAAAGTGTAAACATTTTTTCCTGTGCTCGTTGGTAAGGATAGTTCACCCAAAAATAAACATTTGTCATCATTTACTCACCCTCACGTCATCCCAAACTTGTATGACTGTCTTTTTTCTGTGGAACATAAAAGAAGATATTATGTTGGTAACCAAACCGTTTCGGTTCCCATTGACTTCCATTCTTTATGGGCAAAATACAATGGAAATCAAAGGGAACCAAAACTGTTTGGAACTGCTGGAAGCTGGTTTTGCTGTTTGCTTAGACATACTTTATACATTTTTCTGGATATACATCATCTTGTCAGTGAGTCTTGATGTTAAATCACAGATCAGTTCTGATGACCAATGACTTTTCTCAAATTGTTTCAGCCACAGATGGTGACAGAGAAGCTAGAATTATGTAGTGCAACTTTAAGACAGCAATAAGCATGTTGAAAGTTTAGTAATTCTGTGGAAAAAGGAATAAAACATCTGTTGTGATGGTACTCCCATAAATTGCAAACCTAAATGAGACAGAGTGGCTTCTTGTGTTGAGGTGTTTGAGAAACGTGGCAAGAGATTTGTAATGTTTTCTCTGTAGCATCATTGAGCACATCTTGAGCACCAACATTACCATCTGATTTGGCAAAGAAGCTATTCAGGATAGAAGAGCTACCCAGAGAGTTGTTGAGATCTTTGAGACAGATTTACCATCTTTTACAACAAGGCCTGCAGCATCATTCAGAACCACATTTATTACAGCTATAGTATGTTCTCACATCTTGCTCTAAAATTGCCCATAGATTCATTAGAGTCTTTAATCTTAGACTGTAAGTGGAATAATGTATAGTCAGCCGGTCATTATTGCAAAATAAACCCTGATGGGTTTGTTTTGCGATAATGATCAGTTGACTGTATATTATCATATATCCTACATTATCACGCTTCTCAAATAATTACATAAATGGCCATGCAATGCTGATTCAAATTGAAATTATTTGATCATATGAGACGAGAGAACGCAGAGTGAACTTTTGCACTCTTGCAAAAAATTTTACTAGTCCATAATGGATACACTGTAATCCATATATATCTATTTTTCATTTCACTGAAGAAATGGGAGAAATGCTTTCATGGGAATGATGAAGAACAAACGATGCATTTGACTCTGTCGTAAAGTGGCATTCTGCCCTGGAACACTCTTCAGCTATTCAAAGTCTGCCTGTATTGTTTGTGGTTAGCCTTACAGTGCATTGACAATACTAGGACTCCTCTAACACCATAAGTGGCCTCAGTGCATTCAAAGCAGAAATCTTCATCAAAACCCCCACTTATGTAGTGCTACTGCACTGTTTTCAGAAGGATTATACTCAGGTTGGCAAAAACAGCACTAAATCATAATGTGAGAAGAAAGTGCATTACTTTTTCTTTTCTCTTGGTGGTCACAATAATTACAGTTTTGAAAACTCCAAGTGGGATTTATGACACTCTTTTTCTTCATGTTTTCTCTGTGTTTATGACACTCCATTTCTCCATGTTTTGTATATAATTTTGTCTTGAAGTATTATAGAGTATGATACAATGGAAGCCGGTCATTTTAGGGATGAATTGAAAAAGTTATACATGATATTTAGGAGTTTTTCTAAAACAGCGTGGTCTGAATAATTGTTTAATCTTTTTTTTTTTTTTTTTTTGGAAATTGTATTGTCACTTATGGGAAACAAGGATGCATGTCGCCAGAACATGAAATCACATGCACATGAGTTCCTGAAAGCTACTGACCGCTGATGAAATGGAACCATTTTTTTTTTTTTTTTTTTTTTTTGTCAGATCAGCTCTTTTCCCTCTCATTCCATATCCCTAAAAGAAAAATTTGCATTTTTGTAGTGACTCGGTTACACTGAATTAGAATATACAAACTTTTCTTCAGGATGCACCTGTTATGGCTTCCTGGCAGAACTCAGGTTTAGTTTACTGCCCCTTTGACAAAACCACAGAACTTAAGAACTGTATGACCTTACAACACAGGATACTGCCTCTAAAACCTCCTGCTTCAAACATATGCCTGTACAGCTAGAGTAGATGCTGCATTAACATACCAGACAGTGTAATCCCTGTTAAATATTGTTGCTTTGACTGCACTGAGAATAAAACATTGGTACTAGTTTCTCAACTAGCAGATTTTAATTGGCATTCCTCTTTGAAATCTGACTTGAAATGAAGTGTAGAAAGTTGGGGACAGAAGTCTAAAACATCTTATTGCTGAACGTGTATCCTATAAGTCTACATAGTTTCTGCTTCAGAGTAAAACAAATAAAAAGATAATTGTGACTTCATCTCATACAAATGAAACTTTATTTCTCCTAATTGCACAATTATTTCGAAATGTGAATTTGTCTCACAATGTTACTTTGTATCTAACAAATGTGACTTTATTTCACATTGACTTTACATTGTGATGTATATTATTTTGAATTTAACCTCAATTATTTTATTTTTTAAAATAAAAAGTACAGTTTTAAAATGTTTTAAACCTCTTATGTTCACCAAGGCTGCATTTATATGTTATAAAATACAGTAAAGATAGTAATATTGTGATTTTTTTGTGACTGTTTTCTTTAATATATTATAAAATGTAATTTATTCCTGTGATGGCAAAGCATAATTTTCAGTAGACATTACTCCGGTCTTCAGTGTCACATGATCCTTCAGAAATCATTCTAGTATGCTGATTTAGTACTCAAGAAACATTTCATATTATTATGAATGTTGAAAACAATATTTTTGTGGAAACAGTGATACATTTTTCAGGTTTCTTTGATGAATAAAATTTTCAAAAGAACAGCATTTATTTGAAACAGAAATCTTTTGTAACTTTATAAATGTCTTTATTGTCAATTTTGACCAATTTATTGCTTCCTTCCTAAGAAAAAAAAAATTATTCCTATTCTTTTTTTTTTTTTAATCTATGTTTTACTGTTTCTTATGAGTCATCAGTTTATATAGTCTGAGCAGTAGAGGACAATACTAGAAAGACCACAAGTGCTGAGTAAGCATGCAGCTAATGTGGGTAGTCCTCCACAAACCCACTCAAACAACACACACACACACACACACACACACTCAGAGTTTCCCTACTGACCTCCATTCCACAGGCTGAATTCATGCAGGTCTGACAGCAGTAACTGTGAGCACGTGAGCTTCAAGCAGCTGTAGGGGGGCCAGCTGGCCAAAGTGAAACCGTATGATGGATCCTCGGGCCTACAGAGAGGCATCTGGGAACTATTGAGACTTGTCAAAAACAGTGATGGTGTTTGACAAACAGATTTTTCATTATAAAATGCATTCTCAACAAATACATCATTAAACTATAAAAACACACCAAAGGCAACAGAGCAAGAGATATTATTAGGTAATAAATAGTTTAGAACATGCAATGAAAAACAACACTGGTTTAAGAGAAATTCAATGGCTCTCCGATACAATTTACCTGTTTTCAGCTCACTATATATTCTTCATATTTTCCTTATATTTAATTGATTATTTAGCCAACTACAGTTTATCTTCAGAGTTAAAATGAACAACAGGAGACCGATCATATAGTGTCCTTCTTCATTTTGCTCATTTTGAGTCAGTCCTAGTACAAAGCTTTTGAACAGCTTGTTAGTTTTCTTTTACTTGCCTATTTTTGGAATATATGATGAATATCCTGTGGTAATTATAATACACTACCAAAAAAATAATAATTAGCGAATGCAAGAATGGAAAAAAAATGTCTGCAAAGGTCCACTAAGTTAGAAATGTTTATTCACTTCAGACCATCATTATTACAGAGAATGGAGTACAATCCTGTGCCTGCCACTGCTGGTCAGAGATGGAGTAGGAGTAACATCTAGCGGTAAAAACGAGAAGTGCAGCTTGTGATTGAAAGATGTGTTTATTCGTTTGAGCTTCAGTTCACCTGACTAGCACCGGTTGTGGCAGTAATAAAAAGCCATCGGCATGCATAGGTCAGATTACCATTAGTAATAATTACAATTCTCTATGGAAACAACTGTATCATGATGTTTAACACATGCATTTTATAAGTGGTCTTACCAAAGAATTCAGCCTAGCTTAAGGTAAGTGAACTTCAGTTGACTTCCCTCGCTCCTCCTACTCAGATGAACACCTCAGGTTGTGCACACCTGAAAAACATGTACAGTTGTAGTTTTACAAAGCGTTTGCCTGACAAAATGTAAGTTTGGTGGCGTATTTACCTTGCAAACGCAGTTTTATCAGTGATTTGAATTGGTCACAATGGGTTTTAAACACTATGCTACATAAATTCACCGTTCTGGAAAATAAATAAATAAATCTGTTATCTGTTTTGGAACATGGATGCTGTTTCTAGCTGGTCTGAGCTGATCCAGGCTGGCCAGGCTCGAAGACCTAGATATCAGCTGGTCATAATAACTTAAGGTGGTTAAGATGGTTTTTGGAGCATGGTCGTTGGTCAACCATGCTCCAGTGACCATGGCTTAAATGATGAACATATATTAGTAATATGCTGTAAAAAAAATTATAAGTAAACAAGTGCGTTTAGTTGAGTGGGCATAATTTTCGTGGATGAAAGTTGTGAGTTCTCTTATTGAGATGTCAGTCAGCGGCCAATAGATGGCAGTATTGACCTCCGTCTACGAAATCTCATGAATATTATCTCAAATGTAACCACTTTTCATTACTACAATATAGTACTTCATTTCTGTTTACCTGGAAAGTAATAAAAATAAATAACGCTATAGTGACAATAAAAGAAATCATTACGTTTTTCATAACGCGCATTCCTCGTCATCAAGTAGCTGATGTATTTAATTCTAATCTTTTATAAAAAAAAAAATAATAATATATTGTTTTGGGGGGAATTAAAGGCATGGAACACCATCGCTGTACCTTGGTTCTTGAGGAAGTAAACTTGAAATGCTGCTCATTTGTCAGACAAACCACTCATGTCTCCTACCAGGACAGAGCGAGACGCCAGTCCCTTTGACTGACATTCTCATCCGCCAATCAGTTGAATGGATGTGTGGCGAACCTCCAATCACAGCAGAGAAGGGGCGGGGCTTTCTCGGAATAGCCTCTTCACTATTACGTCATGCGCGAACAGCTGGTCCGTTGCAAGAGCTGAAAATGTGGACAAGCGTAGCGATATAAAAATCGCGTCCGTGCCGTCGGGGAGTAAACAGTCAGTTTATCACGATGTGGTGGCTGGAAGGGTTTAGGTCGGGGATGGGCCGCCTGGAGATCCTGTTGCTTGTTTACACCTTGCTCTGCTCTCTCGGAGGTGAGTCGCTCAGTGAGGGTTGAAGTGAGATCTCTGTCTTGATGCAGTGGAGCTGTCCTTTGTGCTGGTGCTGAACTACTTCACTGAATGGCTCGGCCGTAGCCGATATCACATTCAATGCTAGGGCACTTTGGCCACACAGCAGGTGGAATGCGTTTCTTCTTTGCGCTGGTGTCTTGTTTGTGTTTAAGTGTTGTTGTCCTAGGCACATCCCCGAGAATAAAGCACGGACTACAGTGTGCTACATTCTTGAGGAGCTTCGCGCGAGAAGTGGATGCTTCTTTATGTCTAGCAAGACTTCTGTCATAATCTCGGGATAAACTGAGTGCAAAGTAATTATGTATCAGGTTTCGCACTTTATTGCCTTGTATCCCAAGTGTATGTTGGCCTATATCGTTTTATTCTATTGTAGCCAATAATCAGTTTTAGTTCGGCGTGATTCCCATAGTATCAGAAACAGTTGCCTTCGGGAAATATGCAGGCCAATTATCCAATTATTGCTTTTTAATGTCATCATGTAAGTCTCCAGACTTACCTCTAGTCGTCAAACGCTTGATAGCGCTAGAAGAGCGCAGAGTTGTTTCTTGTTTATCTCGAGATGCGTTTGTGTAGATCATCTCATCGATAAGGAAGTTAATCTGGCTGCCAGAGCAAGACAGTACCTGCGCTGCTGTGCCTGAAAGCGCATCTGATGGATGCTGTGCTGCTTTAGTGTCAGCTGTACTTCAGCTCCGACACTGACTTCACTGATCTCTTGCTGTTCTTAGGAATAACAGGCACTGTGGTCTTCGTGTCTTTTGTGCTCTGTTTTTCTTTACTCCATCCCGTTATACGAGGATGATTGTATGATTACGAGCAGTAGCACACAGCACAAACCTAAATTGTATATTAGATATTTGCTTTGTCCGTTTTGGAAACGTTACAAGGTTAGTTTGCAGTTGTTTGTTAAAAAAAATATATATATATTGGCAAAAATAACTTATGTTTAGATTTTTTACACTGTAAAATGTGTTTTTGTTGTTATTAAATGTTATTATTATTAATAATATTTTTTTATTTTTTATTTTTTTATCCACTTACAATTCCTGGAATTTTTTTATTTTTATTTTTTGTTAGGAAAATGTTTTCCATTTCCTCCAGTGAATACCATTTTCTTATTCATTTGTCTACTTTACTTACTGCAGACAAGATTCATAATTCATGAGCAATTCATAAACATCACTTGATTAACAGGGCACCCAATACGTTGCAAAGAGATACGCCAGTCACAGGACTTGGCTGCGCGCTCGCATTGATCACAGTATTGACAAGCGGCAGGAACGGAGTGAGGCTCTGAGGCTAGCACAAAGGAGCAAGACCAATGAGCCATCCAATCTCATGGGAGAACGAGTCAGAGCACACCAAAGAAAACAGTTCAATGTGACAGAAGTAGACAAAGAGCTGGGCTGAGACTCAGTGAGTGAGAGAAGAGTCCCTTAGCCTACCGATTCTGTCTCTGTCTCTGTTGTTCAGTCTGGAATCTGACTGTCGCTCTCACACCCTCTTAATGTTTTGACCGGGTTCGATCTGAACCTCTGTCCCTTTTTTAACAGTTGCAGTCAATACATGTTTTTCTGGGTCAAAAGAATTAGATACATTGGTATCTATCTATCTATCTATCTATCTATCTATCTATCTATCTATCTATTGACGATTTGTGTTTGTGTGTAACAAACCTTTGTAGTATTTTGAGTGTGAGAGTGACTTTTATGTTAAAACGAAACATGCTTGTGAGATCCCATTATGCTGAGATGTGACCCGTGAAGGGAAGCTTTTCACTGAGTGGTAGTACATTACTTAACACTCACAAGTGGCGTGTTATTATTGAGTTGAACTCACTTTAACATATGAGGATGACAGCCGTTGTTGAGGCAGCACTGGCTCATCTGTACCAGCAGCTGTAGTTTAGATGTTGAATGACCAATTAAGATTTATTCTTGTTGTGAAGCCAATAGCTTAGTTGTGATGTCAGTTTGTTGGCCAAAGCAGCTAATTTGGGCTGAGAATTCTCTATTGGGTTTTACATTTACATTTATGCATTTAGCAGATGCTTTTATCCAAAATGACTTACATAGTAGGAACAAAGCATTTTTTTTTTTTTTAGGTTTTTAGACGAATCTTAAATGGTTTATATTTATAAGTAAAATAGAGTAAAAGTCTGTGGTTAACATTATTTGAAGAGACTTTCATGTTTATTGTCGTACCTTAAATAGTGCAAAAAAAATATTTTTTTGTAAATAAAACAAATAATGCTGGAGTATGTTCATTCCTATATTTCAGTCTTTTTACTTGTTTACTTGTGTTACTTGCTTTTTCTTTGTAATTAATTGTGAAATTTACTAGCAATTTCTGGATGAAAATAGTTTCCACAACAATTAAAAATATAAATTGTTAAATAAAAGCTAATTACTAATTACTAAAAGGATACTAATTTATGTATTTGGCAAATTGGACAATCATTGTTTTCCTTGTGCAGCAATTTGTTAGCAACTTATGTTTTTAAATCACACAGCAATTTCAGAATTCAAAACTTTTAGGATTTTAAGCAAATATCAAATTTAAAATATCTTATATAGTTGTAATTACAAAGGCTGTTTGTCTATTGTTTGTTTAAATACTTTGATTTTGCCATGAAAAAATCTGTTGATAATAAAGAAAAATAAATACATTTCCAAAATTCAATAAATGAATTTGTGTCATTTATGTTCCATTAAGTGATGTTAACCACAGATACGTTATGAGATATTTATTTTACTCAAAACTAGTTTTCTATAAAAAACCCTTTGGAAATTCTTGAGTAAACCCATGACTTTCCTGTACTGTACTGTACTGTACTATACAAATATATTGTACGTATCAGATACAAAATTACTAATGTCTCATCACTTCTTTTGTGTAAGGCCTTATAGTATATAGACAATGACTACTAACATTTTGTATGAATTTGAAAGAATATTCCACAAATTATTCACATCCTTGCTTTACACTCCTGTATAACACAGTGCAAACATTGGTTTCATCAGAGGATGTCCCCATCCAGCAACGCATATCACCTTTACTCACGAGCAAGTCCGAAATCAATTAAAACACTGCAAGATGAACGGTGCCACAACAAACCCGCAGGGAGATTTAGGGCTTCATTACTTTGCTCCGTCCGATGAATGCGCGTCACTGCTCTCTGATTGATGCGACGCCATTGCATAATTCAATATGCGCCGCACCAAGCTGCTAATCTCAAAGTCTCCGGTAACTAATGGAAGTCTGCTTTTGTGATGTCTAAATTGTTGAGCACTGCCAAAAAGTTCTTCAGATGGTTGAGACAAGTGTGCATCCAAACTGTGGGAAATTTTTTACAGTCAGTGATAAAGATGTGAAAAAAAGCGTTTATAAATAATATATGGAGCCCTGGATGAACTCTTGAGATTTTTACACATGGAAACCTTCTAGCTTCTCTCTCTGTTCCTCAAGATTTTATGATAGGGCACCCTCGTGGCTTCTCCCTTTATTGAGAGTAATGTCCTTAGGTGTGTTGCCTTTTATGTAATGAATGCTTAATATCAAATTCTTCTTGCTTTGCCAGAGAAATAGCTAGAAGAACAGCAGTAATCTTTTTCTGAATGAACAAAAGCACAATGTGCGGCTGTTAATTGGCACAACCAGACAAAAAAAAAAAAAAAAAAAAAAAATCAAAACAAGCTCTTTGAAATTGTTGCATAAAAATATAATTGCCTGAGGAAGATTTATGAAAATGGTCACACGCAATATGAGTGATTTCACTGTTCAAACTATCATGAAGTGTGTATATTCTTGAAAACTGCCGTGATAACTAATATGTTTTGTGCTTAACACAGCATACAGATGTAGAGATGCTTTAATCAGGTTGAGTTCAGTACAACAGGATATCATGACTCAAAATGTGCTTATGGTTGAGAGGCCTGTTAAAGGGATAAGGAGCTATTTCTACCTGATCTGACACTTAAAAATGAATGCACTGGTGTATCCTAATGTATTCTAGTTAAATAATTTAGATTTTGGTCTACACAAGTTACTATATACATTAGACCTATTAATTTACATGTGTTTCCTGTGTATTTGCGCATTGCCTTTGACCTGATAATGTTGAATTTTTATATTTTATATAAAGATATTTGTTGTATTTAATGTTCAAAAACAGCAGAAAAGTTACTCTATTCACATGTCATAATGTAGATTCATTTAGCTTTATACTCTGTTTTTTATTGAAGTTTTTTTTATTAAAGTATGAAATTTGTTTAAAGTAATTTCCAGGTCTGGAAAAGTGTGGAAAAAGAAAGCAGAGTATGCCTCTATTTGCCTCTATTTTGCTTTTTATAATAGAAAATTAAGAATTTAATGAAAATAAATTTATCAAACAAGAAGTGTGTTTTCATGGCAGCTCTTTAGTGATTGTCAAACACGACTGAATAAATTCAAGGTGCACTTTTTAATTATGCAAAAGGTTATAAACGTTTTGGGTTTCTTCTTACAATATTCTTAGCACTGTATTACATAGCCTCAAGCACCTTTGCAAAAATAAAAAAATATATAGGTTTTTACATGCGCATGAGAAACCATGCAACTTAGCATATAAGAAAATGCACACTGAGCCACCTATTGAGCCATCAGACAACTTCACGGTGTGATTTCTTGGCCGCCACAGAAAATGCGTTAAAGAGACCTAAGGCCTTGAAATATGACATACTGCCCTAACGAAAGCCAAGTTTTCAAGACTCTTTTACAGTACCAGTCTTTTTTATAGACCCTTGAACTTGGCAAATAGGACAATGCACACAGCCGTATTATGCCATCAGCCCATTTCGTGTCATGGTTTCTCCGCCACCATAGAGGATGTGTTAAATTGGACATTAGACCTTGATATTAGAGGTATTACTATAAAGAAAGACTAATTTTGAGCAAGTAGATCTCTATTAATTCATGTGCATCCATGCTCTCTTTTTATTCATAGTAAGATGGCAGAGATGCACAAAGGAAATAGGTTACATAAAACTAGAAATTATAATGCGTAAACATGCAAAAAATTCCCATGCGCATGTGAGTAGTTTCTTGAGGGGACAAAAAAAGTTTCTTGTGTGCATGCAGAAGTCTGTATTTTTATTATTATTATTATTTTTTTTCAGTTTTAGAGTCTCTGTATGTTGTCACTTTGAGAAAATCAATGAAAAAACTGTAAAAATATTTACAGATGACTGTACTATATACCAAATATAAAGTTGAAAATGATGCTGTATGAACTTTATGTTAAATATGATTTGAAAATCTACTGAGAGGTTTAGAAATTTGAATCTGGAAATTTTGAAATGGAAAATGTGTAGGAACACTGTCATAACCATAGTTATGTGCACTACTGCTTGCCGAAAATGTGCGGAACAAGACCTGGAACTAAAACCAAGACATTTTCCTGGGTCACCAATTCATCATTTCCAATACTATTTAACAAGGATGAGTCATTATGAATGAATCATCGTCGTGGGATAATTCAAGACACATTTCGTTGTTCTTTTTCCAGTTTGTTTCAGAAACCTATGAAATAGCTGACAGCTCTAAGGATCAGTTTGGCTGTGAAAATAATGTTCAGCAATTTTGCAAGTACAGTAGTGCACAAAACATCATTAAAAAATGTTCACTAAGTGGGTGAAATTATGTTATATAACGGAGCCATTGACATAAAATTTAATTGCCAATCACCTTTCAGCAGTTTGTTCAACCAACATCGCATGTTTGTACATTGCAGTCCTGACATCTATCTAAAAACAACCACAAACAAACCAAAAACATATATATATATGTATGTGTGTGTGTATATATATATATATATATATATATATAATATGCAGGGAGAGGATAAAAACACTCACTGGTATGACTGAGGAAATATAGCAGGTAATTGATAAAGCCAAAGATGTTCTTGGTTTTAGCATATTGGTGAAGATGACAGTTTTACGACTTGGACTTTATTATATCTGCATCAGACGCCCTGTTTGTCATTTATTACCGCCACGCTATATCTGCCATGAATCACTTTAAGGATCACAAAAAACAGTCAAAAACAAAATATATTATAAAGCCATCCATTAACTGACAGTGACTGCACTTGAACAAGTGACAGCTGAAGTGATTCTAAACGCTTTTGACCATAACACCAACATAAAACATATTGAGTAGAGAGGAAGATGGCATTATCAGATTGTATTTGTTTTGAGTGTCAACTTCTGATCCAGCAGCTTTATTCAATTGAAACCAGCAATGGTCTTCTCTCTGTTGTTGGAATGAGGAGACATACGGTGCGACGTACACGACACCGAGGCTTGTGTTCTACTCCAGAGGGCTGGTCTGTCGTCCTCTGCTCATCTCTGTGTGATTTTGGCATTAGGGCCACTTTGCTAATTGCACTCGGCTCGGTACATCCGTTCCCTTACTGAGTCACCAACTGCTACCAGGGGAAAAGAGCTCTCTATCCCTCATCAGGATCTCTTCTGCCTTCTTTTTTTCAATCACACTCTCTCTCCCCATGACACTATATCCTCCAATTCACGCGGCTTGCTGTGAAAGGTTACCGCGACACATTTCTCTCATCCTCAAGCAAACATTAATTAGCGGAACCGTCTGAAGAGGAAATTTTCTTTTCGATTTCGAAAGGCTCTGTTCTTGATTACAGAATGTGTTGAGTTCAATGGCTTAGAGAGAAAAAAAACCATTGAAAATCGTTAACGAGCGGCTTCGCCTTTCTGTTGTACAGAAAAATCAGCGCATACCGAATTTCCAATTCGCGTAAGCTGGGTTTTTGTGATTTCTCTTTCAGTTCTTCATGTTTCAGATGAGAAGGATTGATGGGAATTAGGAGAGATCAGGGCCATTAGGAGCACTAATCCACATGTAATCCAGCACCAGCCAAACTAAAGTTTCCTCTGGGAACTTGTGCTACTCTTGGTGGGGAAAAAGCACCTGCTTTTGGTCTGCATAAGAGAGAAGGACATGGTGATGAAGTGTGTGTGATTATTAAAGTCATAGTTTACCCAACAAGAAAATTGTCATCATTTACTAACCCTCATATCTTTCCAAACCTGTGTGACTTTCTTTCTTCTGTGAAAAACAAAAGAAGAAATTTTGAAAAGAACAACATTGGAATTCATTGACTTATTGTACTGAACAGAAACATTCTTCTTTTGTCTTCTTTTGTTTTCCACTTGAGAAGGAAAGTCATACAGGCTTGAACAACATGAGTGAGTAAATAATGACAAAATTTAAATTTTTGGGTCAGTTAATCTTTTAATGATGTAGGAATATAAACCAGGCAACCCAAGCTCATTGGCAAAACATGTCTGTGGCAGCATTTCTGCAAAATTCAGAAATTCCCCTTTTCTCGCCATCCAAACTTTGCTTGCGCAATTTGTTTTACTGAAGCAATCATGCCATTTTAGATTTCTTCTACAAGACTTTGCTCTCTTTTATCGTAACTCATGTTTCACGAGACTCTCCAGGCAATCACAATGGAAATGCTGTACCGGGTGAGCTACCGAGCATGTTTTCTATACATCTAAAAAGCAATAAATGGAGCTGGTTGTAATGCGAATGTCAAAATGTGTTGGTTTACGAATCATGTACTATGGCAAAAGTGTTTTGGGGTCATAATATAGTATTTTGCTAGGAAGCGCACGGAAATAAGTGTTAATTAATCAATAATTTGCTCTTGTAATCATAATTTGTGTGAAAAGGAATAAAAGTTGTTGGTGTTCTATTTCAGTGTTCATTTCAGTAGGAAACTGCAGTGAATCTTTATGCACTGGTATGTTTTTGGAGTTTTGCGAAAATGTAGGAAGTGGCACGTTTTTCCAATGAGCCTATGTTAAAACCAGTTCCTGTCACATTTTTCATTAGGATGTCTACGAGCCATACTGTATATTTACTCTGAAACAACAGCAAGGGAGGAAGCAAGAGGGAGCGTAAATATGAATGCTGAGAAAGTGACAAGGACAGGAGAGAGAATTGGAGAGAGACGAAAGCGAGAGAATGAGGCTGACAGCTGCTTTGCCTGTGGCCATCTAGAGCGGCTGGTGTGCTGAGGAGCCTGTTTGCGCAACTGAGGCCTGACAGATAAAATTGCGGACGGATAGTTTGGATGCCGAGAGGAGAGGAACAAGTCACAGAGAGAAAGAAAAAGCAGAAAACTTTTCTGCTGTGTCTGCTAGCGCAGTAACAACGTCATCCGTCATTCCTCTTATTATCATTAATTATTATCAACGAACCAGAGGCCCATTTACATCAAGCTCTCAGAGAGGCAGAGAGGGGATTCCTGCACATTCACAGAGCTGCTGCAGTCTGTGTGTATGTGTGTGTGGGCGAGCATCTTTTTTGTGTCTGCCAACGGTGTTGAGCTTATTTCCAACAGGCCTAGTCTGGGCAGTGACATCTCGGAGTGTGTTATTTTCGGCTTTTTCTTTTTTGATTGCTTATGCAATGCCCAAGTGTCACAGGCATTTTCTGCTGCTCCCTTTTAAAAGGCCAAGTCATAATGGCTAAAATGGCCCCACAAGGCCCTTCTGACATGGCCTTTGTTAACACAAGGGAAAATCTGCAATATAAATATGTGTGCTTTATTACTGTCATTTAGTCATTTTCATAGTTATAGATCTGTCTTTTGGGCACATTTCTAGCAGTTTCATGGGGTTTGTTGGTTTTTGTCAGCTTTTTTAATACTAATAGTACTAATTAAATTTTTAAAATTTGTACTCAAGTGCACTTGTTTGATCATTAGTTCCAATTATTGGCTATCATATCATTTTCATGTACACGACTCTCAGTAAAACATAGATATTGTAAAATATTATTACAATTTAAAATGAATTTTTTTCTATTATAATACGTTGTAAAATGTAATTTGTTCCTGTGATGACAAAGCTGAAGTATCAGCTGCCATTACTTTAGTCTTCAGTGTCACACAATCCTTCAGAAATCATTCTAATATTCTGATTTGGTTCTCAAGAAACCCTTCTTATTATTATCCATGTTTTTTTCTTCAGTTCAGTTTAAAAAGATTTTTTGGGTTTTTATGTGAAAGTCGTTACTGTCAATTTCGCCAGTTTAATCCATCCTTGCTGAATAAAAGAAAAAAGAAAAAAGGAAAAAACTTACTAACCCCAAACCTTTGAATGGTAGTGTGTATATATAACATATAAAAAAAGTCATATTAATTGTTTCAGTGTTTTATTGCAGTGAATGTTTCTATTCTTGAATTTCAGTGCTTTGAAATAAAAAAAACATCTCAGCTAATTAAATGTAGTATTTGTAGTTCAGTAAAAATAGATTGGTACATGCAGACCTGCAATATAAATATGTTTTATTGCTGTAGTATAGTACCAGTAATAATGATTATGATTTATATTTTCATATATCTCCATTGTGGGAAGCTTCTGAGTATTTTAAAAACTACATCTGGTGACCAGCATCTGGTAAAACCAGCCTGGCCAGGATGGGCAACCATCTATAGACCAATTTAACACAAACCTGGCCAGTTTGAGAGAACAGCTAAGACTTAGCAAACCACTTTAGGCTGGTTGTGGCTAAGTTGTTTGTCTGCATGTGTTTTTATTTATTTATTTTTTGTCCTGCAGGGTTCTCTTTGAAGGAATTCAGTTTTACTAAAAGCATTTTTGGTTTTTGTAAATCTCTTTTTGACAGGAGTTATACAGATATTCCCTTTAAAAGTGGTTTCAGGTACAAGATCAAAAGTCTGATTCGCCATGTCTTTTTAAGCATTTGCACCGTACATATCGTCTAAGACATTTATTCTGTGTGCCTAAAAGCAGAGCCAACCACACTTCCGATCCCGTGCGGTCTGTTTGTGCTGCAGTTGCCGTGGGTCTCTATTCAGCAGATGATGCCTTGAATGATTCATGACCTGAGTAAGCTACGGGGGGCACCTGGGCATGAGGAAACTCCCCTCAGGAGGTCTGCCTGTGTCAAAGGAAGGAAAAAAGAGTAAATCAATAGGGGAATATTTCTTCAGACTCTGAGCATATAAGGGCAATGCAGGCATCAGAGAGTGACTCAAAATTACTCCATTGCTGCAGTGCACAGCGTTCAGTGGTTTTGAGATGGTAGCATAGATTCATATTTGATCGTTTTGTTAAAGAAATATTTCAGGTTCAGTACAAGTTGTGGTCCATCGAGAACACTTGTGGTATGTTGTTTATTGATCCATAAGCATTAAAATACTGCTTCTAAAGTATTGCCACAAGGTGTAAATAAGAGTTAACAATTTCAGTTTGAAAAAAATCACTTTTTAACCTTTCCTGTGTAAAGTAAATCCAATTTTACAACTTCATCATCCTAACAACGTAACTTCATAAACTAACTGTATAATGACTGATTTAAATTTTAATTTCAAAGCTTTACAGCTCAAATAATACCCAAGTAATACAAATAATCCACAAGTAATAATACACAAGTAAAACTACTTTATAAATTATTTAAAAGCCTTACAGCTGAAATAATACACAAGTAATAACAAACACACAATAAATCTGCTATAAAATCATTTAAAAGCTTTACAGCTCATTTAATACACAAGTAATGCAAATAACACACAAGTAATAACACACAAGTAAATCTACTATAAAATAATTTCAAAGCTTTAAAGCTCAAATAATACACGTTTTAACAGAAAAAAAAAGAAAGAAGAAAGTGCTTTTATGAAATTATAAGCTTTACATTTCCCCATTCACTTCCATTATAAGTGCCTCTTTTGACCTCTATTTAGCAACATTATGCCACAAATGCTGTTAATTGCTAAACTACTGAACCCAGAAAATTCCTTATATTTTTAACAGCCTTACATACTGTAGAGGCCAAAGCTACACATTTACCACATTTGTATTTCAAAAACATTTTTTTTATAGCATTTGAATATTGGATGATTGAAGTGTGTGGGTATTTTTGCACACTTCGCTAGTCCCACAATCTTCAATCAGTCAATAAGACCTCAGCACTCAGCTCACACTCAGAGCCGCACGACCCAGCAGGCAAACAGTTCTCCAATCTCTAGGCCTCACCGCCATCTCGTTTCATAGCCTCTCTGAGTGCCCTCTCAATTGTTCATACCTGATCCTACGTCTCCATTTTCACCCTTGCTAACATTAATATTAAAACCTCACATCTTCTTTATTACAGTCTTTCACCTTTCAGCAAGGCCACACCGAACTCTTGCTGCAGCCCTGCCAAGAAACTGAAATTGGCTCTCGGTCTTTGCCCTGGGTCCTGTCAGGTGCAATATGCCAAACGCCAGAGACAAGGCTTCATTTTTGGCAGCAGTAAATGGGCCTGGCAGGCCTGGTCTTTTTATAGGTTTGACAGATGAAGAGTGAACATTAAAGATTTTTTTTCAGAGGCAAATCCTTCACCTGTGAGCTAGCACTCAAAACAATGCTACAACGCTTGTTTAGAAGGCAATTAGCATACCTCGGCTGAGAGGAAGTGTGCTGTAGAGTGCCAATGTGCTATTTTGGATTTATGCTGTGCCATTTTCACGCTGGCCTTTTCATGTAATATATTTGTTCAATACTGGATTACAGTTGCTTGAGTTTGAGTCAGCCATTCGTATAAAAAAACATTTGCATGTTTATCCAAGTTGAAATCTGTCAAGTACTTTAAAATGTTTGTTTCAAATCATTACTTAAAGGGATAGTTAACCCCAAAATGAAAATTCTGTCACCATTTACTCTCTCCCTTTAGTTGTTCTAAACCTATGAGTTTATTTCATCCCCATATGGCAAAAAAAAAAAAAAATTTCTTGTGGCCAAAATATATTTGAAATATATGTTGCAAACAGTGAAGCTCAGTGAAATATATGTTTGAAATAGGAAATATATTTTTTTTAACCTTCATATAACAAAATAATATATTATATTTTATATATTTTATATATTTTATTTTATTTTTTTGCTGCATGTGTCTGCTGGACACAAAAGAAGATATTCTGAAGAATGTGGGCTTCTACATTTTTCCTCCTAAGGAATTAAAACAATAAAATCCTCCAGGAAGAAATGTTGAAGAAGAAATGTTGTCAGAGATTAGCAGGTTAGCGGTATATTCAATCAAGCCTGTTCCACTTTAGGCTACAGAAACTCTGTAACAGCAGTAAGCCCCACAACACGGGCAGAGACTTTCCTCATGCTGCTGGAGATCAATGTGACCCCTGGGCTGCTAATCTGCCGACAGCATATCATTGGGCTCTGCATCGTTCTGTGGGTGTCTTTCTACCCCATCAGCTTGAGAACATATTAGAAAGGCTGTCATAACACCTCTGACAGATCTGCGCCACAGAGACTGATGGGCTTCTCAAGTCATTCGGTTGAAAGCTACTGGATAATAACCAAAAGAAACGTCCCTCGTAGTCATCTAATTGCATTTCCGAAATGTTATAAATGCTTAATGACCTGCTCTGAACCCTAATAAAATCCTGTGCTGACCTCCCTCTCGGGAGCTACTTAATTGGATTACTTTTTACCCCCATCATCTGCTTCACATTTCTGTGAAAAACCCTTGTCCTTGATTGTCTCACATCTTATCTTTTAGTCTGCTACCTCGTAATTTTATTTCAAGATGAGATTGCTCGTCTTTCTTGCTGCTTATTGGCAATTTCATCCGCATAGCTCTACATCAGAAGAGAGACAGAAAGCACATTGTGAGTGCCAAAAACCAGCCAGATCTCATTATTCGAAGGTATTTTACAAAACATTTGAGTATACACTGAAATGTACAACATGGACATTTTCACAGAACCTACAACATATTTACATATGCACAGCTTTAGAAATGTAAAAATATTTATGAATCCTCTGTTTATTATTATATTATCTATATTACATTTTATAAATATTTTTGTGTAGTTATATTTTACTATTTTATAGATATTTTTAATGTGCTACCAGAAATCTCACAGAAAAGAATGAAAAATAGGTAACTGTGTTGAATAAAACATAGCATCATTGATTTAAATACAATAAACCCTTTAATTCAGTATTCTATTCAATTATCCTTACAGGACACAACATTTATGTATGTCTCTAAAGTTGTTTGTACACAAAATGCTTACATCTTAGATACTATCAATGCATTAATAATGTATGATTCAGTGTCTGTACAATCCTTTGAAAATGCATACACAAAGTTTTGGGGTCAGTATGATTTTTTTTCCTTTTCTTTACTTTTTTTTTTTTTTGTAGTTTTTGAAAAAGAAAATACTTCTATTCAGCAAGAACGCATTAAATTGATCAAAACATTTATTTAAAATAAATGCTGTTTTTTAAACTTTTCATCAAAGGAATCTGAAAGAAAAAAAATCACGGTTTATGTTTTCAACATTAATAATAATAATAATAATTATAATAATAAATGTTTCTTGAGCACCTAATCAGCATATTAGAATGATTTCTGAAGGATCATGTAACACTGAAGACTGGAGTAATGACTGCTGAAAATTCAGCTTTGCCTTTGTAGGAATAAATTAAATTGTAACAATTTTCATAACAGAAAACAACTATTTTAAATTGTAAAAATATTTGACAGTATTACTGTCTTACTGTATTTTTGGTGAGAAAAACCTTTAAAAACCATCTTACTCCAAAAAAAACAAACAAACAAACAAACAAAAAAAAAAAACTTAACTAAACTTTTGAACCATATGTGCTAGAACCACACTTTATAGACAAATGCATTACTAATGCAATCAGATTGGAAAAATTGCACTTTGGCTTGTAGATTTGCCATTCAACCGCAATCACATTAGACAGAAAAGGTCATTGGCTTCTCTCAAAAGTCAAACTAAGGTAAAAGACTTCTTTTTCCCCATTTTTTGATGGTTACAGTCTATTTTTCAGATGCACAGCTGGAGTATTAAAACCAATTGTGCCATAACGTTTATTTACAGAGCACTGGGTTAATGCCGGTCATAAACGGCAAATCAAATTTACCCTTGGTTTTACACCAGCTTTGAGAGTACTTATCGACGTGTACTCTCTGCCTCCTCGTTGCAAAGGTGTGTTTTAATGAATCACTCTACCATTAGGCTTAAAATACCATCCTGTGCTGATCTGTGCATTTAAGGTCTTAAAAGATGTCCTGCCATAAGTACAAATCGATATATCCTGACCTCCAGTTTTAAACTGTTGTACATTCAGTATTCTGTGCATGTTACATATTTAAAAAAAAAAAAATAACTAAATGAACCTTCCTTTTCTATCTGATTTTGACAATCTAAGAACAGCAGGCTTGTGTTAAGTATCTTCTTTGTCCTATAAAACAAAGAAAGGCTGTGAAGTCAGTTAAAAAAAATGATGTCCTTCATTGCATTGCACATATACTGTAGCTGCTGTTGGCCTTGCTAGTCTATTCAAAAAACAAAAACAAAAAAAGCTTAAGCTCCCTGTCAAAATATTACAGGTAAAAAAGACACAAATCTTTTGGTTACTTGAAAGTATGGAAGCATGAATCTGACCTGTTTAAAAACTTTTTTTTTCCTTCAAGATATATCTAGAAAAGGCACTTTTCCATCTTGTCGATGAGTCCATGTTTTCCTGTGCCCTTATCTTTCCCTTTCGCTGAGTCTCTCTCTTTCTTTTATTTAACTCTGGCCATATATCACTACATCAATTCTAAGCAGGTTGCCATGCAACACAAAGGCACGGATGGTTCCTCTATGTGTACAGCTTTGAGAAAAGGGCGATGAAGTGGAGATTCAGAGCTTCTCTGATATGAATGTTGAGTTTTTTTTCTGTAAGGCCTGCGAACTTAATGATGAAGTCATAAACAACTGCGTGGGTGCTAAGCGTCGCCTCCGTATTTTCGTTTTCTTGGCATATGTTTTCTTACTACACTCACTTACAATCTGCATTGTTTTGCATATATATATATATATATTTGTATTGTACACACCAAAAGAAATCACCACAGTGATCATAGGACTCAACCTTACAGAGACCTCTTTAATAAGCTGGATAAGCAGTTGCAAACTGAAGCATTTGATTTACTCAAAATCTAGCTGGCTGACATAGATGAGGCTTTGCTGAAATGGCAAGAATGGTTTGTGATAGCCTTGGTAGCATCAGTAAAGATGGACTGAAAATTGCGAACCAATTTTTTTCAAGAGCAAGGAATCTTAACAACTGTCTTGACTTTATTGGCAAGTAGAAAAAAAATCCTCACTGTTGTAATGTACTTTAACTGTAATGTGTAAAGTTTTTGTATGTTATAATATGATAAACGTTTGAGTTAACAAGCCGAAATTGCATTTAGTGAAGCATTTGGTTCAAAATAAGATAAAGATAGAGTTTTATCCTCATTTAAAGATAATCTTTGAAGTCTTGAAGTCAGAACCAAAAATAGAGAGTAGTTGCTGAACAGTTTTTGCTCACTGCCAGGCTGTGCTTTTGAAAATAAAAAAACTCTGTCTCAAAACAAGCCGTCTCCAAAATATGATAAAGAATTCAGACGCTGGGAGTGCTTATCTCCTCAACTACTTTGGAACTTCACTTGTCACTTGCCGTTAGTAACTCTCAACTGTTCATCCCGGCCATTATTAATGATTACTTTTCATATGCAGCTTCTTATGAATTTGCATATGCTACAGAAATTCTCCTGGCAGTCACAAACAACTCTTTGTTCTATCATTGTACATAGTTTTTTCTCTCTCTCAATTTATGCTTATTTATTTTGATTATTTATTTATTCGATTTTGTTTTCTCCAGGACGAGGTCCTAGGGAGAGTCAGTTTTTGTTGTCATTTTATAATGAACAGACAAAGTGTTGATGCCTTCAGATTTAATAGAACAGTCTGAATAATTCAGGCAGCACTGATTTATGGTCATTTATATATATATATAGGGTACACACCAAAACATGCTTACCGGGCAGAGTTTCTATCAGTACTCTGAGCCAGGTGGTGGCCTCGGGTTGTCCAATCAGAACACTGCAGGGAAACGATGCTCTATCTTCCCCTCAGCGTAGTGTGTGTTTCTGGGGAAATGGAAAGAAGGTTTTGCCAAAGGACAAGAGCTGCTATTCGACATGTGTTGGCAAGGTCATCGTCTCTTAGGGAAAAAGCTAGTGCATGCCTGGAGTACGAGACAAGCTCGTGCCAAGGTGGAAATGATGTAAAGTAGCTATTTTGGCTTTTGTGCGTGACAGGAGCATTCATACTGCCTGACCAGGCATAGCACATGGACTTTCATCCAGGTCCCACAGTTGCCGCTACTGTTCGTTCTTCTAGTTTTGCTTAATCCTTGTGTGTTCTCTGACCTAGTTTGAAACTCTTGACTCGACTTGATTCATCCCTGCACTCAGTGTGAGCTCCCCTTGCTTGTGGTTTTGTTTATCCTCAAAAAGAGAACTTTTTTTTTTTTTGGAAGCAGTGAGAAATAATTACTGGTTTGACAATGTCGCTTTCCTTTCTTTTACACACTGAAAAAAAGTGAAAATATGCTGCTGTTATTTAAGGAAACTTTTTCTACCTGATCTGATATTTAACTAATGATTTTCGTGTATGTTTCGTCTATTGTTGCCAGGTTGTTTCAGTCATATTAAATTACTTTTTTTTTTTTCAGTAGGAATAAAACCACTTCAATTAGATTCTGCCACATGATGGACATTTTTAGGTTACCTGACAAAATGTTTTATGGTAAGATTAAAGACATTCGCAATTTGGCATGCAAACATCCTCTTTTAAATTAATATGCCTTATAAATTTATTCACAATTTTCTCTTTTGTTTCAAGCAGCTTAGTACTGTCATTTCAGTTAGATAGCTAGATAGTTAGAGTACACACTTAGTGGAAGATATCACACTGTGGAGGCGATATTTGCATGATCGACGAGTTTAAATGTAAAAAGACTGCCTTTATTCTTTGTAGAAATATAACCTCAGGTTTTCAAATTGAGAGTTGATTGGCACATTATTCAAAGGGTTTGCTGCATTACTGTCTTGATTTTCAAGGAATGGTTCACCCAAAAAAATAAATTCTGTCATATACCCAGTACCCACTTTTGTGCCAAACCACTCTGAATTATTCAATTTTTTCATTAAACACAAATGTAAATCTCCTAAAATAAAATAATTAAACAAAACAAAAAAAATACACTCTATCAGTATATCAGTATGTTGTTGCTCTCAAATATTGTAAGTATAATTTCAGTATGCATTATTCAAATTTGAAAATGTTATCATCCTCTTGAACTCAATTTTAGGTGAACTATTCCTTTAATGTGGTGAATAAGGTAAGTTCAGTGAGATAATCAGAAATTTTATTCAGTAGTTGTATTGAATAATACTTGCAGACTGTGAGTCTGTATTAGTGAGGGATTTTTCTGCAGATTACATTGTTATGCCAGTAAGACATATGCCACATGTGATTAAATCATTAAATGTATTAAAAAATAATAATACGCAAAACTGTCTTTATGAATTAACTATTGAATCATTTGCTCAACCAATCCATTTAAACACCGATTCATTTTGCATCGAAACAATCATCTTGATAAGTGAGTTCATTTCACTCAAATTTCACTGAAAGTTCATTGCACTTAATAGAAAAAGTTACAGTATATGAACTCAATAATAATTATTCTAAGCAGAACTCAAACTGAATGAGTTACAGCAGATTTCTTCCACATACCATGCATGTTTTGCTTCACATTCTGTAAGGAGAGTAAACGTTGGAATTAAATGTTATTTTATGTGTTTTTGCACTAGATTAATATAATGGGAGATCTGTTAGTGTTGGGATATAAAAGGGGTATTGTAGGGTATTGTTGTATTAGCACTTTGTGGTAAATGTAGAAAATAGGAGTCAATATTATTAATGTAAGTTGTTTTAATCATTACAGCTAAGTTGCAATAACATAAAATAATTGAGTAGAGTTTAAATGCACTTTAGGAAATATTCTTTTAGTGAACCCACAGTACTCATAACTATTGGTTTCTAAACCTAAATGAATTGAAGCAATTTGTTTCCTCAGTTGAAACGAGCTAACACAACTCAGTGGGATGAACAGTGTAGTTACACAATATTAACTTATTTATTATTAATTATTGTATAAATAATAATTATTGCTTCATAAATAATTTGTGCAGAAACAGAACATGATGTTTACCTTTAATGAAGTGAATGCTGGATGAGGTCAGCTACATGTAGTATCTTTATTTTGGAAGTTTTGATGTCAATAATAAAACCACAACACAACATACTGGCAGAGGCAGCTTGGTGTGTCTTCATGTTTGACTGTTATTATAGTAAGCCACAACCATGGTCATAAATCCTCATGAAGGTGAATATCGATTTGAAGGAGAGATGGAGTGAGACTGATGGCCGTTTTCATGTCAAAGCCCTTGGCTGGGCTCTGCAAGCAGTGCAATAACACGAATGGTCCAGTTTATCAAACCACCCTCCCCCTTCATATCATGGCCTGTTTATCACCTTGGCCAGCCTCATAAAGACAGAGCTTCATCCTCTCTTTCCTGAGCCTGCTCAGTTCAGTGACCTCCAGCTCTCAGCGACAGTCACGTACACTTATAGTCTCATTTGAACAGAACACCACAGCCATGCAATCAATGGATGTTGTGTCATGTATGAACACTTAGATATGGTGTTTATATGTACAGTGTTTCTGTGGCTCAGTGGTTGAGCATTGCGTTAGCGGCGCAAAAGGTCATGGGTTCAATTCACACATACTGATAAAAAAAAAAAAAACGTATAACCTGAATGCACTGTAAGTCGCTTTGGATAAAAGCGTCTGCTAAAAATGTAAATATGGCCTTTTACGTATAGCTGTAAATACTGCACACATCACTCATTGTAATGTGGAATAAACACATTCCATAAACAAGAAGAATAAAATGTTAAAACATTTAACTTAACTGAATCAACCTAAACACATTAGTGTACACCAGCAAAAATATTTTTTTTCATGGATCAGATCAGTTAGAAAAAAACTGCTTATAACAATTTGTATAGTTATCACCAAGTATGTTTATAGTATATTTTGGTATCAGACTAGTATCTGACTAGATGGCTGACTTTTATATGAACCATAACAATGGATGTACTAGCACTAGAGAATTTCTGTCTCTAGACAACATCTGGTCTGTTTTGGGTTTGATATAGTATACTTTGTTTTATTTGGGTCAAGCAATCCATCTTGAAGTTTTTCAATTCGGGGTGTCTAGCAGTGGTGCAAAAAATCAATTGCTTTTTTAAGAAGTCAATTCCACCATCCATTTCAGGATATTTGTCGATAATTGAATGGCCATGGACTATTTCCCCACCAAATGGAGGAAACACTCACCACTAAGTAACCATATAGAGAAGGACAGTCTGTTTGGTTTCTTGTCTATGAAAGCAGATATGTCTGTGCTGCATGATAAGGATATATTAAACCATAGCAACATATTCCAGGAAAGAGCCCCAGCATAGAGACATTACAATCTTACTTTATCCTCATAACGGAGTCACTGTTCAGTGCATGTGTCTTTGACCATCAAAAAAAAAAAAAAAAATTAAAAAAATATTCAACTAGAGGAAAAAACGTAAAAATGTATTTTGTCTACACTACAAGTCTGGACAGGCTTGACCTTTTTTTACTCTAAATTTACTCTAAATGCTTAAATGTGTACATTCTCATAAAAAAAGGTACAGATATGTCATGGGGGCAGTAAACTTTCAAATGGTACTAAAAATGACCATTTAAGTACAAAAATGTATACTTTAGGTGATAATATGTACTTTTATGGTACTAATATACATCCTTTAAGAGTAAAGAAGTAAAAAAAAAAAAAAAGTAGTTGAAAAGCTACTGCCCTAGTGACAATTATTTTGTAGACAAATGTGATTTTTATAGACAAATATATGGTTGTGTTTATTTACAAAAACAACATTTTTATTGCTATTTAAATTTTTTTTAGTTGAATGATATCCTTTTCATTTATTTATTTACATTTGTGGACTGGATAGGATGGAAAGCACCAGTTTTGACAAAGAATAGCGACTATGAAGATCCTGAAATATAAATTATTTATTTTAATATAAATTATATTTGTTTCATTTTTGGTCACTACAAATTAAAACCTCAATTTCTGTTATTTCTAGGAAGTGGAAAATATTACAAATAAAGAATATCCATTAATATGTAAAACCTTTCGACAAACGATCAAAACTAGGCTATATAATTATTTTTTAAATAGTCGTAAATCAAAATAAAATGGCATGTTACACATTTCATTCTAATTGCTTTTTATGATGGGTATATATGCTCTGTACCGACAGATTAATATTACGAGCCCGAACTCATTTGAAGATTAAACAGGTGTGCTGTGCCCATTTCCACAAATCAATAGGAGACTGTTAAAAATGCATGATCACATTGATCAATAACAGGAGATGAGAAGAGCTCTCATGCAGGAAGCATCATCAATACCTGAGACTAACCAGTTTAATTCAAGAACATGTATGAACACAAATCAAATAGGGTCACTCATTATATTCTCATTTACACAAGGGCTATTGGCATTTCAAACATAATACAATAGTGCGTATGTTTTGCATCCTGAAAGTAAATACTGTTTGGGGATGGTTGCGGTTGGATGAGTCAGTGGCACAATTGTGATTAATGACTACTTCACCGGTACCTACGTATACAGGGCATACAGATAACCATTCAGCCCTCAGCGACCAAGCGCACACCCACATACTCTTGCACACATTCACCCAGACTGAGGTAATAGCTGGGTTTTCTTGAATACAGTGAATGAATACATGTGTGGGGTAGTGTTGTCCATATCAGCACTGCACCATGGTTTGTGATTTCCGTTCCTCTGCAGATGTTCTGAAAGCCTACTCCAAGTCTTTTCCATTGATGCATTATATTTTAAAAGTGGCATTTACTTTAGATTCAGGGTCAGTTCTAAAGACCGTGTCCTGTTTTCATGTGAGACTTGAATTTAAAATGTGGACTTTTAAGTTTACATGTACATCAGTTGAAATTGACAAAGAAAGCACAGCTCTTAGAAATACATAGACTTTATACTGTATTCTGTAAAAGAAACAAAAAAATGCATTTGTTTCTACAGAATGAAACAAAACTAGAAGTTACAGCATTCATAAAGTGTCAAAAGAAAAATTAATTTTTGCAAGTTTTTAAAATGCTAAGAATTACACTTGGACTTTGAGGCCACATTAATTTGGGTTTAGCAGATGGGTGCTCTGTCAGAAGGCTAAACATTAGCTGTCTCCACAAATATCAGTCTATCCTATATCACTGCTGCGCCATAATTATACGCTCTGAGTGAGCGCTGCACTATTTTTGGGGTGAGCTAATAAGTAGCACATTAGTAATGATCCATTTACTACCAGACAAGCAAATGTTACTGCGTTAATAGTCGTTAGCACATAGCTGTAAAGTCGTTTTTAAATGTTGTTGCTCTGTTTTCAGGGTGAAGACAGGAATATGCAGAACAGACCAGGTGTTTTTTTGTTCTTTTTTTATGCTGTGGCATCATCAGTCATATGACGTTGAGAACAAAAATATCACTAAGTGGTTCACACATCAACACATATCTACATGTCATAACAAAATGTGTCCTATGGATGTAATTGAAAAACACATGCAATTAATGAAAATAAATTAATTAATTGAAAGTATAATGAACTTTATTTAGCATTAAATATTAACTCTGGTTAAAAATACCACAGTATGTGCACAGTACCATGGTATTTTTTTTTTTAAGTACACTAATGTTGTGAAATTGTGAAATATGCTTGCAATTTTAAATAGCTATAATATTTTTATATATTATAAAATGTAATTTATTCCTGTGATGGCAAAGCTGAATTTTCAGCAGCCATTACTCCAGTTTTCAGCGTAACTTGATCTTTCAGAAATTCTAATATGCTGATTATAATACTGATTATAATACACAGGTGCTCAAGAAACATTTCTTATTATCATCAAAGTTAAAAGCAGTTGTGCTGCTTGATATTTTATGGAAACCATAATGTTTTTTTCAGGATTCTTTGATGAATAGAAAGTTCAAAAGAACAACATTTACAATAGAAATCTTTCGGAACACAAATGTCTTTATTGCACTTTTGATCAATTTAATGCATCCTTGCAGAATAAAAGTATTAGTTTTTAAAAAAAAAAAAAAAAGTCTTACTGACCCCAAACTTTTAAATGGTAGTAGATTTCAAAGTACGATCAGATTTTTAACAGGAAAGTTGAACTCTTTCAACAGAAATACAAGGCATGACGTGTTATTGTAAGTGGCCTTCCTTTCAAAGTACAACACATTTTTCGCCCTATTTCTCCTCAATTAGACCTGTCATGCCCTTTAAGACTGAAAGTTGTGTGTGTGTAAGTATGCATGCAAGAGTTGTTAGCCCACCAGGGTTGCTCCCTTATTCAACATGTGACATTTGTCATTTTGACATGTGCTGATGCCCTTTGGAACTGTGCCATTTTTACTTGCTAGAAGATCTTCATATCCTGACCCCCTTCTGCCACCCTGTAAGACACAAACAAACCGCAACGGTTAGGCTCCATCCCCATTGTATTCCCTCATCCCCTGGGTTTCTGCACAGGATCGCACAGACGATTACTGAGAAGTTATGGTAATCCCAAGTTACAGGGACCAGTTGTCTTTTCAGTTTTTAAGGTTAGTGTGTGAAGCTAGGCATGTCACATTTGCTCAGGCAAGTGTCTGGTTTTGTCAAGGACGGGCTGTGGAAATGCACTGGAGAGCGAGAGTGAGAGACAAAATACCAACCCTGTCTTGAATTCAGGGTCTTGATAACCATCCTTGGTCTCTATTCAATTGCATTAACCTTAAAAGAATGCACAATAATTAACACTTAAACAGGCTGTTATTCGCACATGACATTATCGCTGAGATTTACTATGACCACGAAATGAACTTTAATTACAAGCTTGTTTTTTTTTTCCCTCCAGATTTTTTGTACCTCTGAAAGGATGTGAAATGGATGATCATGCAGCTTAAATTCATTCTCATCTCTCAAATGTATCTATTGTGTTTTCCACAAGCACACGTTGTGCCGTTTGGATCAATGAAACCATTGCGCATATTAAATCAGTGGAGACATGGATACATTAAGGAAATATTGGCTGAAGAGTTGTTAACAGCGGTTAGTTATATCACCCTTCACCCAGTTGCTAGGAAGCTAATTTTAGGTGATTAATCAATTCAGAGAGCATAGAAATGTAATTAGGAGTCTCTTTTGTTTTAAGAGGACGACCTTGTGATGAATGTTTACAGGCAAACCAGTCTCAGGGGACGGTGGTAGACTTAAGACAGTCTGATCTTGAGCAAAGTCATGGTGTATCTTTTATGGTTTGTGTATGTGTGTGTGTGTTTAGGGCTATCAGTTATGTAAATTATGCTAAAATATGATTTAAGTAAATTAATTTTATGCCAATTAAAGAACTTAATTATACACATATAAAATTTGTTGGGAAACAAGGACGTGTTATTTTAGCATGTAAAAACATATTATCATTTATTGAATAGATATTTGAAGTTTTGTGTATAGATTTTACTTGTATCGGCACAGTAATCTTTTTTATTGCTTTTCTTTAATCAAATTATTATCATATCAGCATAATCCACTAACGTTTGACCTACAACTTGTATGTAATGATATATTAATACATTAACCAATTACAACGCATATATCTATCTACCTATCTATCAACTTTGCCAGATTTATAATATGAATAACTCTGGAAATGCATCATTGTAGTCTGTGAAAAGGGTCCATTGGACATATGGACATGCAGTATTTTTTATTTATTTATTTTTTTGGTGCAGATGTTGATTTTAACTCTGCAGATATCCTGTCAGGGCTAAATTGCCCCCAAAAAAGTCTGGTTTACATGTCTGATAAAACACTAGTGTACGACGTCATTACTTGTGGACAGGGCCTTGTCTCGTGGGCCCTGAAATTTCTAGCAAGCAATTATCACATCAGCATAATAAAGAACAGCATGTTATTTGAAAGTCATTTGAGGATGTACGCTTATTCTTTTCCTCATCTATTATTAGTGGTGTCCATTGTGCTGTCCATTGTATTTGCCTGATGTTGATAGTAGGATTCGTTTTTCCTCTCTGAGATCTTAGATTGATGAGTGGTAAGATAAGTAGTGAGAGAGGGAGAGAGAGAGAGACAGATGCAGAGACAAAGACGGAGACAGAGCGAGTTTGGCAGGCCTGTTTGTTTGCCCTTGCCCGAGCCAAGCCTGGTGTTTACAGCCACTGCTGATCCACTCCACAGCACTGCATAGATGAGCGATATGAGACTCATTAGCCCTGATTGCATTTATCCACTTCTGTGCTCCACTGGCCGGTGACAGCTCAGCCTAGTGATTGATAGAAATACAACAGGGGTCAAAAGCAGAGAAATTAGACCCTGTTGAGTGGAGGATTTAAGTGTTTTGTCGGTACATATTGTGTGGTTGCTGGACTGTGTGTTTGTTAGCAGAATTTTGTGTGTAAAGCTGCTTAAAGTAGTTATTAAAGTCAACATGAAATCAAAATACACGCCATTTGCATAGTACTTGTTGCTGGCCTTATTGTGCATGATTCATCTGTGCTTGTTGTTCTGAAGAAGAAAGTATTTTCGAATCGTTGATCAAAATGTATGAACTTGATCCACCTCTGAAATGATAAATTAAATTATGTTTTTCTCTTTGAATATCTCATTTAACTTGGATACTCATATCACAATGTCATTTCACAATGACTTTTAAAGACAATAGGGCGAATTCACTAAATTGTTGTTTATGTTGATTTTCCGTTGATCATGGCAACAATAATTCTTCAAGGTTTGCTGCACTTAGAAAAAAAAGGCACAAAAACTGTCACTGAGGGTGGTATCTTTTCAAAAGGAAAATAGTGACAGCTTTTGTACTTTTTTTCAGAGAGTGTACTAGTTGGCATCTACACTACTGTTCAAAAGTACAATTTTTAAAAAAGAAAAGAAATGAATGTTTTTATTCAACAAGGATGCATTAAATTGATAGAAAGTGAGAAAACATTTATAATGTTACAAAAGATTTCTTTTGCAAATAAATGTTGTTCTGTTGTACTTTCTATTTATCAAGGAATCCTGAAAAGAAAAATGTATCTCAATTTCCACAAAAATTTTAGGCAGGACAACTGTTTTCAACATTGGTAATAAGTTTCTGAAGGATTATGTGACACTCAACACTGGAGTGATGGTTGCTGAAAATCCACCTTTACCATCACAGGAATAAATAACATTTTAAAATATATTAAAATATAAAACATTTATTTTAAATTTGAATAAGATTTCTTGATTTTTAGTCAAGGCTTTGGTGAGCATAAGAGACTTCTTTCCAGAACATCAAGATCCCAGACTTTTGAACAATGGTGTATGAGAAGGATGTGCATTAGTGTTGAACTACATTAAATGTTTGTGATTTTAAAATTCTTTTTTTTTTCCCCGTATACATCCGTGGTGTGATGGCTTAACATCTGGTTTAAGTGTATGACCTCAGGACTAAGAGTAGTGTAGTGAAATCAGCCCCTTTTGAATTAGCTGTGTTAGCCTTAATGCAGTTTTCTATTGGTCTTTGTGCAAACTAAATCGCAGACAACAACTTTTCCTGGCTAACAAGTGGCCAGAGTAATCCTATATGAAGCTCAATTAAAACCAGGGATGCGTATTGCATTATCTTGCAAACGCTGCTGCAATACCTCGTGGCTTTCAACCATCTTGATGAGGCTCCAGTATTCAAGCTCAGGGCTGGAAACGCATCCTTTCATGTCAGTCTGGATCAGTCATCGCTGCATGTGGAACCTCGGCTGAATGTTGTTATGTCAGGCAGAATTTAAAGGGCAAGTGACAGAGCTGTGGTAAAGAGCTCCAAGGCAGCAGTCTGTGCTTTTATCAGGGATACAGGCTCAGAAACACACGCGTGGAAGGAGAAAAGAACTGCTCTCTGCTCTCTGCTCACTGCCATTAATTATGGAGCAGACAGCGATGGCGTGTGCAGACAGACTGTGTTTTATGCAGGTAGAATGAGTTGTCAGTCTCGGGGTGGCACATTACCGAAACCCTGGGCAGCACTGACAATTCCCAGGATTTCATAAAAAAGCACTTTCCGTTGACTTTAACAAGGAGGTTATATAGCAAGTCGAAAATTGCTGTCGAGGTACAAAGTATCAGTACTGCATGATCAGGGTTCACCAAGGGCAATGCGACTGATGCTTATGGGGCGTCTTTCATTGCTCTGTCTCACCTTGTACTCTTCTCTCATTTGGCCTTTAACGAGAGTATGTGCACTTTTGAAAGTACATGGCGGTCTTCAATATGATAGCCTCCTATTTGACATCTGCTACCTTTTTAACTTTGATCGTGTAGGTGACCTGAGACTGACCCATAACAATTGTAGTCATTTTTCTTAAGAGAAACACCCTTCATGTCCCAGTAGACTTTTTTCTTACTCATCTTCGGTGTTGACTGGAGGAAGTAGTTCCTGCATCCGGTGAGCCACCTCGCTGTCTACAGAAGCATCCTAACGGTCATGCATCATGATTTGGAGCGGTCTTACGCACCATTCAGTGTCACTGACTGTTGACATGACAGTAGATTTCATGCTATGTAAGAGGAACGTACCATTTTAATATGGTAGTTATTTATATAATTGAAAAAAAGTTTGAACAGTATATCGGTGGTTAAATTGTTATCAGCGATAAATGTTTTATTTATTATTTTTTTCTTATAACACATCAAAGGCAATAAATTTTGGACACTTATAATTATAACAATTATCAAGGGACCACTTGTTATTTTTAGTAGGTATTTCCTATTTTTGAACACACAAACAAAATCGATCATATATATAGTTTATTCTGAGCATGCAAGATTCTTTTTATGTATTTTAAAAATTATTTAAAAAACTATTTCAGAGTTATTCACAGTATCTGATGTTTAGTGCCATTTGATTCACGTATAGATCTTTTAAGGTAAGGGTTTTTTATTTTTTTTTGTTAATTAGTCTTACAAAATGTAGCTGATATCTAATAATGGCTGATATATTGATTACTGGCTTCAAAGTATAATTAAGTACAATAAAATAAGTATTGGTTATTGTATAATCCAAAATGTCCATATCGGCCCTTTAAAAAAACCCTTAAACAATACATTTATTTTGTGCTAAGTATGCTATAAATACATTTACATATTATGTGCTTAAAGGAGTAGTTCACTTCCAGAACAAAAATTTACAGATAATGTACTCACCCCCTTGTCATCCAAGATGTTCATGTCTGTCTTTCTTCAGTCGTAAAGAAATTAAAAACAGCTTTAATTTAAATGCAGCTTCAAAGGGCTCTGAACGATCCCAGCCTAGGAAGAAGGGTCGTATCTAGCGAAACGATCGGTTATTTTCAAATTTCTTTTTTACAATTTATATACTTTTTAACCTCAAACGCTCATCTTTGTCTAGCTCTGTGTGAACTCTGTTTTTTCTGGTTCATGACAGTTAGGATATGTCGAAAAACTCTCATCTCAATTTCTCCTCTAACTTCAAAATGTGACCCTGGACCACAAAACCAGTCATAAGTGTCAATTTTTTGAAACTGAGATTTATACATCATCTGAAAGCTGAATAAATAAGATTTCCATTGATGTATGGTTTGTTACAATATTTGGCCGAGATACAACTATTTGAAAAAAATAAAAATATTGAGAAAATCTCCTTTAAAGTTGTCCAAATGAAGTTCTTGGCAATGCACATTACTAATCAAAAATTTGGTTTTGATATATTTACGGTAGGAAATTTGCTAAATATCTTCATGGAACATGATCTTTACTTAATATCCTAATTATTTTTGGCATAAAAGAAAAATCAATAATTTTGACCCATACAATGTATTTTTGGCTATTGCTACAAATATACCTGTGCGACTTAAGACTGGTTTTGTGGTCCAGGGTCACAAATAGTCCTAAATCGTCCTACATCACTGTTTTGCCATTTTTTGTAAAGGGTGTTTGATCTTCTTTGCATGTTCACTTTGTAAACACTGGGTCGGTACTTCTGCAGTGATGTAAGACGATTTTGAAGTTGGAGGAGAAAATGAGATGGGAGTTTTTAGACCTACCATAACTGTCTCGAACCGGAAAACACAGAGTTCACGCAGAGCTAGACAAGACAAGCGTTTTGAGGTTAAAAAGTATATTAATTGTAAATTTTTTTTAGAAAATAACCCATCATTTCGCTAGATAAGACCCTTCTTTCTCGGCTGGGATCGTTTAGAGCCCTTTGAAGCTGCATTTAAACTGCATTTTGGAAGTTCAAACTCGGGGGCACCATAGAAGTCGATTATATGGAGAGAAATCCTGAAATGTTTTCCTCAAAAAACATAATTTCTTTACGACTGAAGAAAGAAAGACATGAACATCTTGGAAGACAAGGGGGTGAGTACATTATCTGTAAATTTTTGTTCTGGAAGTGAACTACTCCTTTAATAAAAACCTGCAGTTGTACTTTTGGTATATTAAACTGGTATACTTAAAGTTTGCTAAATTGGAACAACTAATTTTGTCCTTAATTCACTTTGATTGTGTGGAAGTAGTGCTGAAGTCCAACTAAGACTATTGCAAGTACACTTCAGGTACACTTTAAATATCTTGCATTTAAAGACTGATATTATCATACAATCCTTATTAATAGTGATACACATTTTAGGCATAATATTAAAAAATGTGCATTGTGCAATAAAGAAATACTTCAGATGAATTTTAATAATAATTTTATATCAGTAAGTCTTAAGTGATATGCCAATAAATATGGTTATGGATTTGAACTATACTTAGTGTGGAATAAATGTAGTTTAAATAAATTATGGCATTGTTATTTATTTATTTATTTTTTTACTAGGGGTTGCATCTCAAATTATAAACAGTTTTTGCAATATTTAATGAATTGTAAGTATATTTGTAAGAAACTTTTTTTCTATTCGACTGCCATATTGTTTGTTTATATATTTATTTGCACTCGGGTTGCATTCTGCACAAAGGACAAAACATTATGAGTGCACCTATGATATCATAAAATTCTGTCTCTGTGGGGGCAGAGTAAGTTTGTGATGATTTTCGGCGAGTCTTAGGTCACTCTTTCTTTCTGGACAAGAACTGGCACTTAAAATTGATCTCTTACTTTGGTGGCCTGTGGCCATCTCCTTTTGATCTCTGTTTTGAAGTATTTCCTTTCTGTCCAACCACGGGCTAAACAAGCCGCAATGTGTCACCATGATGTATGTGGGTGCTAACTCACAGCTATTAAAACATTTCAAGTAGGGCGATTTCACACAGGCAGATTTTTGAGGTCTAAGCTTGCGGTAATTTTCTTAGTCCCCCCTCTCTGGGACGTACTGAAATACTAGCGGCCTAGGTAATGATGTTGCCAGAGCAGATTACAGCAGGCTTTGCTTGGAGTGTCTCTGTGAGCATCTCTTTGAAGGTTGTAATCCATGGATTTGGGCACGGATGTGGGAGATGAACGGAGAGTACGCAAATCGAACTCTGAGAAGAGCATTCACCAGGTCAACCTGCCTCGAGAGCTTAGTCTGGGAGATGAAGACATTGCTTGGAGGAAGAGAGTCAGTGTGCGACCCACAAATGCGCATATTTGTTTGATGCAATTTATAAACCTGATTGCCTAAAGCCTGAAGCAAAAAGAGCAGTTTTGAAAGCACTTTATGTAAAAAATGAAAGGCTGGTGTCATTTTCGGCAACATGCTTGAACTGCGAAGGGAGTTGTCTGTGACCGCAGTTAAAGCTTTCTACATTTTATCTAGAATCAGTGAGGTTTCATCTGTCTTTATGAGCTTAATGTTGAAATGGTTCTTGTAAGGCATAAAATTATAATGGCAACAAATTCAGCATCAAATCAAATGAAAAGGATGTATGATAATCCACATTGCACTACGGTAAACATATGTTGTTGATTTAAACTTTAGCTTGTTAAATATAATATTTTTGCTTTTTAATGTAGAGAGTAAATCATGAGAGTCACAAGAGTGTTTTTTCTTTTACAATATAAATTTTTGGCTGCAACTCCTTTACTTTAAATGTTTTTTTTGCAAAATGTCTTTTATGCTCTCCAAGGTTGCATTTATTTGATCAAAAATATAAAAGCATTAATATTGTAAAATATTGTGCATTTTTAAGCTTTACAGTAACAATGTAAAACTTTTAAACAATTTACTGCTGAATAAAAGTATTCATTTCTTTTTAAAAAAGTCAGACACGGCCCTGGTTTGATGAATTGAGAAACAGCACAACAGAATTGCATTTCAGGTTTTTCCCAGTCACTTCATATGTAACCTTAGCTAAAAAGGGTCATGTGCCAGCTTTTATTGTGTCATTTGCACTCAAAACACCAGTTACCTACTTCTCCTTGCATAAATTAGTCATGTTTCTGAGTTCTTCTCCACTTTTGTTCCTCCATTGCACATGCAGATCCTCTATCCCATATGCTCCCTTAAAACACTTTCTCCTCATCTTGTCTCTGTGCTCTCGCTAAAAGCAACATACTGTAGGCTGTACTGCAGATTCAGGGGTTGGATCACTTTCCCTCTGGAGATGCGATCTGATGGTAATTTTATGATGCACATGTCACAAGTCATCTCTTCATCACAGCATTCCAGCATGATGAAAACTGACGGAACAGCTTCTGCCCTGATATGCTACTCAAGAGATGTAGGAAATTAACGCACCAAAACTGTATAACCTTGAATGACGTAGATGCACATATATAGTAGCCTGTCTATGTGTGAGTGGTGTGCGAATGTGTGCTCCTGCTCACTCGGTTTTTCCTGGACTCATTCCCAGCGTGCTTGTCTTAAGCAAGCATTTAAGGATTTCACTCTCAATCTAAAGCATCCTTCCAAGAACTCCACAAGCTTTCTGTAAAACTCCTTGCTGCAAGGACACACTCCCTCCATGCTATCCTGATAGCACTAATCCACATTGTGTCAGCAGAGATCACCTCCACTGATGTAGTGAAGCTTCTGGGAGAAACGCTAATGGTTGTAGACATCTGTGCGGGGAGTTTTCAGATTGGCGTGGTTAATTGCTTATACACTTTTTCGTTTTTGCTGGAGAGACCAGGTGTGATTGGGAATGACCATGAAACTTGTTTTTTTTAAGACTGTATTAAAAAGTAGTTTTTTTTTTAATATGAATGTTTTTATTTTAATATTAAATAGTAAAATTTAATATATAAAAACAGTTTAAATAATAATATTACAAATGTTTTAAAATAATTAAAAAATCATTTATCGTAGGTTTAATGAAACAAACAATATATTGTAACTATATCAGTGGAGGAGATCTCTTCTAAAGAAAAGATAAAATGAGTTTATTTTAATGAATAATATTTGTATTTTTAATATTAAATAGTGCTATTTAAATAAAACATACAATTTAAATAATAATTATTCCAAATGCTGAAAATAAATTAGTTGTAAATTAACTCAATGATAATGAAACAAACAATATATTTACTTGTGAAGACACTTTTGTCATTTTTTTCAATGTGTTCATCTGCCACAATAATGTTGTAAATATTTTCTCAGTAAATATTGTTTTTGTTTTTAATTCATTTTAACTGATTTACAGCCCTAGATTTTTCCCCTTCACACTGTTTCCTAATAAGACACAACCACTATGAGTGACAGGACATTTTGTAGGTCACTTGTTTTTCACTTCTGCAGTGTCCCAGTGTGTGAAATCTCATTGGTCCAAAATCATGTTCTTTATAACCGTATATTACACATTTTTATTTAAATTCCATAGTTATGCGTAGATACCTTATTCAACTGCTCCAGATATGTCAATGCATCCACCACTGGTCAACTTTTCAGATACTACTCTTCAGTCACAGTAACAAACTAATGAATTTTCATTGAAAATGCCACAACATTATGCAGCATACGGTTGGACAAGCCATAGATATCTAGAGTATTCTTTTCCAGTATTCTTTTCTATTTACCATATGCAGCGTTATCTCACAAAAATGATAAACTAAAGCCAGTGAAAATCAATAATTCAGTAGTGTGTTAAAGATGTGAAGAACTATACTTGCAGACGCACACTCAATTTGCTGTTGAATGTCCATTGACAGGCTTTGTCTAATATGGAGCCCACATATAGAAATCTATGGCTTCTGATGCAAACGTAAATAGAGATTCTGCTGAAAGCCCTTCATATTTTTGACAAATCGAAGTCTTCAGGCTATAGAATGTTTTTCATAAAGACATACGGTAAAAGCAGTCTGACCTCAATATCTCAGCCTCTCATGTGAAACAATGACAGTGGGGAATATGGGGCTCTACATATGTGAGAGAGAGACATCATTAATTATTGATTCCCCGTCACTGCTGGAGAGGTAACGTGACTGGGAGAAAAAAGCGATATTAATTTTAATACTCCTCAATCTGAAGGTTAGATTGAAAGAAGGGAACCTGTATTGAGCGGCAGTAAACTTTGTTGTGTGGGGAATATTGACATGAAATGTAATAAAAGGGTTTGTGATTTATTACTCGTCTGGTCCATTGTGAAACATCTTTTGTGGCCTGTGCAGTGGCAGAAAGGAAAAAGACACATGACATGAGCAGACTTTCCGTTCTCCAAAGGACATTCACTTTTTTCTGGTTTCCTTTTAATTAGTGCCCATTTTTAACTGTTGTGTTTCAGAGATTCCTCAAAGTTATTTAAATACTGATTAAAAACAGTGAGATGCCAGTAATAACAGTTGTTAGAAGCAGAGTTTGTGCTCTGTGAGAAAAGCAAGAACAAGATGTGCTGTAGGGACAGAATTACTTTAGAAATATTTATATCCCCATACTAAATAAGTCCCCCTCATGTATTAAAACAAGCTGTCTTTCCTTTGATATAGACATGTATTGAAAAAAAAAAATATATATAAAAATACTAAATTAAAACCAATATTTAAAACCAATAAAATCAATATTTTTCCTTTTTAAAAAAAAAAAATATATAAAAATATAAAATTTTATATAGTGGGCTTGTAGAAGTAGATCACTTTTTTTCTTATTCAGGATTATTTAGTGAGATTTAGTGCATAAGTGAATCAAAAAAGATGAATTAGCTTAATATGAATCAGACATATGAACTGGTCATCTGACCTGACTGTTTCAGCCTTATTCTATCAGTAATATAATGTGTGTGAGTGCACTGCTATTTGGCAAGTTGTGTATCATCAAACTCACTACAAATTGTTACAACAGCAGTGTAACATCAAGCTAAATCATTTAGCACTGAAACATTTTGCTGTGTTGTACTAAAACAGATAAATGTTGTTCCCTTAGTGAAGGGCGATTTTTACTGCATACTGAGGGAGAATTTCACTAAAAATGAATTATGCCTACTAATAGTGTTGTTTAATTGCACATGCTGTCTTATTTTGCACATGCTGCCTTATTTTGTTTTCTTTCTTTCATCTGTAAAACACAAAAGAAGATATTTTGAAAATCCGTATTGGTGACCATTGACTTCCATTGTAAAGACAAAAGAAACACAGAATGAAAATGAAAGACACAAAAGAAAAGAATACAGTCATACAGGCTTGGAACCAATTTACTTTTTGTATCATTTTCACTTTGTAAAAATTCTGGTTGCTGATTATCTTGTGTGGGATAGCAGTCTTGTTTTTGTGAATAATGTTTTAAACCTAATTTGAATAGAAAGGAGGAATGTTTGTTCTGGATAGAATGACACTGATGTAAATTAAATACACATGCCATAGCACAACACTGCATAAATTGCACCTGGCTGTTTACAAGTGGTTAAAGCTGAGATAAATGTTTAGTGAATTCACCCCTCAGGTGTAATTTCTGAACCTTAGTATCCTGCTGCTTTCAAAGCACAAGGATATCCTTGTTTGCTTTGTGGACAAGACAAGAGGACGTATTTTGACACACCTGCATTGCATCAGCCCACGTTACGGTCAAACAACATGACATTGCCGTTGTTCCTGATTGACATGAGGGGTAATCAGCCTGTCCACTTCTGACTGGGCCACCAGTAGGGTTTCTGTCTAACAGAAATGCTTGTTTGGAAAAATAAATCACATTTCAAACTTAGAGTTTCAGTTTGCTGAATAAATTCTAGAATTGTTTGCTTTCCTGAAAATTCATTGGATTCATTTTGGACCTAAGATATATTAATATATTTAAGCTAGTGAGGCAGTTGTTATAAGTGCTACATTTCAGCGCTGGATGGACATTGTTGCAGTTCATACGGTACCAAATGGTGTGGGTCCATCTGCTATATTTCACTCAGTAATTTTATTCGCACTGTAAGTGATTGGGCGTGAAGCCCATCAGTGGGATGTGCTGTGCTGTCTGAGCTAACAGATGAAGAGGCCATACTGGCGTCATACCTCCGAGAGTTCATCAGCTTAATAAAAGTGTCACAGCGGTTGATTTGTTATGTCTGTTAATAACAGAAGCAAAGGGTTAGACGGGAAAGAGATTAAACAGACGGCTAGAACTGACATACAGGTGCTGTCATTTGTCTTCACTCATCCGGCTTCCCAACCTTATACATTTCTTCTCATTTTCTCTGTATGTCACACACAAACTATCTCCAGAGATATTTACACTGCAGTGCTGCTCCTGAGCTTTGGGGATGAACAGTATTGATGGGTATGAGATTTGAGATCTCCTCATTCTGGGAGCTTCAGGATGTTCAGGCTCAGTCTGGCAACAAACGCAGTATTGAGGGCGACAACTGCATTAATTTTCAGGACTGAATTACATTATTGTTCTGAATGTGTATGACAATGTGGGGAAGCTACTTTAAAATGTTAATTTAACAATCTACAAACTACTCATAATTTAAGTGCTTAAATTTCAGTAAAGCTACTCTGTTGAAAAAGTAGTTTTTTAATATAATTATATTATATCAGATTGGATCAGGATTAAAATTATTATATATTAATTTTATAATTTAATAAGAACTCTCTCACAAACAAAGAGGTTTTAAATGAATGAATCTTGGATGAAATGAATACTTTCATTCAGCAAGGGTGCATTAAAATGATCAAAAGTGACGATAAAGACATTTGTTACAAAATATGATAATAAATGTTTCTTGAGTGCCAGATCAACATATTATAATGATTGCTTAAGAATCATGTGACACTGAAGACTTAAGTAATGGCTGCTGAAAATCCAGCTTTGCCATCACTAAAATAAAATTACATTTTAAAATATATTCAACTAGAAAACAATTATTTGTAAATGGTAATAATAATAACTTACAATATTAGTTTCACTGTATTTCTATCAATTAAATGCAGCCTTGGTGAGCATAAGAGATTTATTTCAAAAACATTATTTCTGTGGAAACAGATTTTTTTCCTCAGGATCCTTTGATAAATAGAAAGTTAAAAAGAACAGCATTTATTTTAAATCTTTTTTGTAACAGTGTAAATGTCAATTTAATTCCTTATGAACACAAGTACTTATTCCAGAAAAAATTCTTACTGACCACAAGCCTTTGGCTGTGTAGTGTATACAGTATATTAAGTCTACTGAGTGTCTTGACTGTCCTTGACAGCCATAGATTATGGCAGTCAAGACACTTAACAGTCAGCAACATTCATTTAGGGCAAGTAAACTGAAATTGCACCTTTGCATTGAACACACAGGGAATGCATGAATATCATGGAAGCAACTGGGCAGTTGAGTATAAATGTTTCCCTCTACAAATCATGAGGAGATTGGAAGCCATTAGGCTCTCTGACGATGGAGCCATAGGAAGCCACAGCTCATTAAGGCAGATTGCAAATGTCATTTTGCTGCTTCTTCCCTGGCCTTGTATTGAGGGATTGCAACGAAATTAATTTTGCATAGAGTCTGGGTTTTTGAATCGAAGCCAAAGCACGCATGACCCACGGCAAGTGTGATTAAATCACTGGTGGAGCTTTCAGAAGGAAGGTCAACCAAACCACATTAAGACTGATTCCTCCAACCCTCTTCCCACCCAGCTTCTAGCCGATCGCCAAAGATCGCCATCTTTTATCTAAATGACTCTCTCCTTGTTCCATTCCCTAGATTGCCTGTTTGTAACTGACTATTTTACCCGGACGCCTCGCAAGCTCAACGCCTACCGCTCTTTTGCCAGCGTGGAGTTGTTCCACTTCAACGTGCCTGAAGACACCGTGGTGGCTGTTTGGAACCTCATCACCTTCAAGGAGCAAGGGGGCACCTTCGGAGACAGCTGCCCAGACCGCAACGTGACAGTGTGAGTTGGCTAAACCTCCAGGTTACATCCATTGAGGGTTGGTTGGGGGGGGTTCAGACAAGGACAACAGCGTAATGAGGTCAGATATGTCCAATCAGCTTTTTAGATGAGAGGAGGGGATATGTAAAAGCCAAATGTCACATGCGTGAATATAATGACCTTTCTGGCGCGCACACTTAAGAGTACTCGCTGTTTGCCCTGATAAAATCGCTTTTAATCCAACTCTAAGGATCATTTCCCAGATGCTGATCATTTTCTGTGCTCTCCATAAAAAGGCATTTATCAAGTGTGGTGCTGGCAGAATTCACAGCATAACTGCACGCTGGAGATCCATAAGCATAAAATACCAAGTGACACAGATAAGATTTAAAATCCAAATCTGACACTTTTACTAATTTCACAGGGTCACATTCAGTAGAATTGTTTTAATCCATTCTAAATGGCCTCTAAAATTAGGATGCCCTATACTTTTATTAGTCATAAAAGACATTGAGTCATTTGGTTCTCAGCTCAAGTTTATAAAACAAAAAATGACCTTTTTTGCTTGATGAGAGTATGGGTTATTATTATTTATACTTTAAAAGAATATTCCGGGTTTAGCACAAGTTAAGATCAGTTGACAGAATTTGTGGCACAGTGTTGATTACTGTGAAAAAACATATTTCATTTACTGGTATAATGTTAATATGCCAACCTACTGGTGTACTGATATCTGTTTTGTACCATTGTAATACACCAAAAACCACTAAAAACAGGTTGTGATAAGAAAGTCACGTGATGAATCACAAATAGCTCTTCCACAAGCTGAGGAGGTAAATAGAAGTTGCACAGTGTCATTCACACAAATACTAAACACTGGTTACACACAATACTGAAATAATGCAATAAACGTTAATTTAACAACATTAGATTTAAGATAAAACCCTAATGTATACAAATGATAAGAAAAAAACTAAGAAGAAACACTTATTTCAATGAAAAAAAAACATCAAATGTAAGGTTAGCTCTATTACAGTTTATTCACTGTATATAGTGTGGAAACTTAACCAATTAATAGGTTTTTAATGTAGCATTTTTACAGTCTTTTACTGTTAAAATCACAATCATTTTTTACAGTGAGGCCTTTATGCGTTATCTGTCATGGCAACAAAGTTTGTAAAATTGAATATAACTTTATATAGAAAAGGTTAGTAAGTGGTTTTCACACTAAAATATTAGTATATTCATATTAGTATATATATATATCTTCGAAATAGTATTTTAATGTTTACGGATTTGCTGCATTCACTTGCATTGTAAGTGCCTCATTGTAGCTCAGATTATTTTTTTCAAGAAGAGGGTCAAGTTGAAATAAAAATTTGTGGTAATCAACACTATGTTGTTTAAGCCAAACTTGTATTGAACCCTGAATATCCCATTAAACCTGTTCACAGTTTAAGCCAATTTTACTCAAAAAAAAAAACAAAAAAACATTGCCCCATTTCCATGCTTTCTAGGCACAGATGAAGCCAAAAATGTCCTGAAATTAAGTGTGATCACACTCGCTCTTGTACATTTTTCCTCCACTGAACTCTCAGATACTTCAAAAGGTGTTCTTTCAGCCTTTATCTTTCTCTGTCCATTTCTTTTAAGTCATCCCTGAATGATCCCAGTGCACTTTCATATCCAGCGCATGGTGTGCTAGAGCACAAGAGCTGTTGTTAAAGTTAGTCTTGGCCCTTGGGTAATCAAAATGAAGAATATTATTCACTGAATACTCAGGTCTTCAAATCCCAGCATACTGACTGTCATTAAAGTTCCATCAAAACACTGACCTTGTTATTGCCTGTCACTGAATGTACATCATAAGTGGTGAGGAAGTAACTCCTGGCTGTCTTTAATGTGTGACATTATAAAGAGGAGAAGAGACTGTCCTTGAGTCAGTGTTTCACTACTGATTTCTCTGACAAATAGCCCCATCACAGAGGTTTGAACATAAGTGTATGCTTTATTTGTTTGCTAGTACTTTGCTGCTATCGCTGCTGCTACTTTGACCTTAAAATTAACATAAAAGTCACATTAACTGTAGCATTAAGCACAGGTTATGATGTTTTAAATGCACTCCCTCCACGGATGCTCTTTGGCTCTTATGCTTCTTTGATGTCAGATTTCTTTCAGACTGCACATATAGAAGAACCTTCTCAAGCCTCCTCTTTTATCTCCCAGGGGTATATAATATTGTGAATAAACCTCTCTGGTGGCCTCAAGGGAAAGCTACATGAGAAAGTTGCGGTATAAACAGTGATCTCAGCGTTAACTTTGGAAGGACGTATTTTAAACTCATAATGTCAGTCATAACTCCAGGGGAACATATTGCCTTTCATAATTACAGTAAGTATGCCTGTGTTCCAGTTTGTGCGATAATGAAATATGTGTCTTCGGGGCCTATCAAGTAATATAAATGAACTGCCTGTGATTTAAATATATAAACGTTTTTTTCCCTGCTTTTGACAGGAGTGTAACCTATATTGAGTAAAACAGTGGTATAGATACATCTAACTATCAGACTGGGAAAAATGCCATAAATTTTAACTCATTCAGATAGATGGATGGATGGATGGATAAAAGGATGGCTACACAGAAGGAAGGATGGATGGCTGGTTGGATGGATGGACAAAGATTAATTGAAAGATGGATGGATGAATGAATAGATAGACAGAAAGATGGATGGGTGGATAGAAAGATTGTAGACAGAAGGATGGATGGATGCATAGACAAATGGATGGATGGATGGAAAGAAGGATAGATATAAAGATGGACAGACAGAAAGATAGATGACAGAAAGATAGATGGACGGATGCATATATGGATGGATGGATGGATGAAGGGAAGATGGATAGAAAGAAAGTTAGATGGATGGATGGACAGAAAGATGGCTAGACAGAAAGGATGGATGCATGGATGCATGAACAAAGATGGATGTATATATAATTAGGTGGATGGATGGAAGGAAAGAAGGATATAAAGGATATAAAAATGGAAACAGATAGATGGACGGATGGGCGGATGTATATATGGATGGATGGATGGATGGATGAAGGGAAGATTGATAGAAAGAAAGATGGATGGATGGATGGATGGACAGAAAGATGGATGGATAGATGGATGAATGGATAGTAGAATGATGGATTGGCAAAGATGGATTGAAAGATGGATAGATGCATGGATGGATGGACAGAAAGATGGATGGATAGATGGATAAATGGATAGAATGGATAGATGATGGATAGACAAAGATGGATCGAAAGATGGATGCATGAATGGATGGATGGATGATAGAAAGATGGACAAATATATATGGATAGGTGGATGGATGGAAGGAAAGTAGGATGAACAGAAAGATGGATAGATTAAGTTGGATGGATTACGGACAGACAGACTATATGGAAGTTGAGATGGATAGATAGATGTGCCTCCACTGTTTGTGCGTACAGAACATTTACCGCACAAAGTTTTGCCACGAGGCCCCAGGTCTTCTTGCTGTTTTCATAATGAACAAGGCAGGGCTCCATTCTGTCGATTCAGCTGTCAGATAGCAGGCAGGGGGTGCCATGGAGAGATGGTAATTAAAACAGGCTGTACTCGGAGCTGGGGGAGAGATAAAGCGGGAGGATAAGATAAAGAAACGGGAGAAAGCAGGATGAGTCTTGTGGATAACAGCCCTGCACTACAGTGCGTAGATCAATGTGATGCTGCCGGACAGGCCATGACAACTCTAATTGCGACCCATACAAACCAGGAGGCCTGGGCAGAAACAGAGCTCCTGAGGTCCTCCCAGCAGTCCCTTTTGGCTGGATCATCCTTCAGACATCAAGCCAATGCTTTTGGGAAGCCTTCTTATGTGAAACTGACACACCACATCAGATAATCAATGTGCAAAGTGGGTTTTAGGGATAAGTGATGAAATGTTCAGATTCACATTATAATTGAGGTCACAGTTGTGATTCTCCAGTCTGTTTGAGTCTGGCCTCCTGGCTGAAGCCTGGAGTCTTTGCTTTATCTCTCCCTCATCAATAATAAGACAACGAGTGTCATGCACATTAATGATCTTAAGATCTAATTCATCTCACATGCTCGCAGAGGGACCGGGCACTCAATGCACGAGGCATGGTAATGCGAGACAGCAAAACAATGATGGAAATCACCTCACCTCAATTAGTCTCCAGCACTCAATCTGCATTTCATGCCTGTTTGTTTAGACAAATACAAGAACAAGAACAGCAAGATTTATGCCATTCATTTGCATAATGCAGGATCTAGGGGATGAGATTGTCAACAGACCTAATCAAGACATAAACTAGGAGATGAGTGACAAAAACACAAAGGCTGCATGTCAAATTTTTTAACCTTTCATTTTAACCTCAAAGTTTACCACAGGTTACATGCAGAACAAAGTCCGTTTTGAGGACTAAGGCCATGTGGGTAAAACTTTTACCCAGCTATCCATTCACAGTGGAGGAGGGACGGGATAAATATCACTAACCATCACGTTCTACTTGTACAATGACTGAACAACAATGGAGAAGTAGTATCTAAATATTAGTGGTTTCCATTCACCATGGGTCTAGATAACACTACAGCCACAGCTGGCTGTTTTCAAAAGAGCGCCTGGCATTTTCAGCTGGCAAAGAAACGATTGGACATATGGCCTAAATGTAAACTACTCCTGCTACATGCCAGCAACACTGAAGTAACGCCTTGAAATCTGGAGTATATTAATGTCAAGGTTTTAGACCTGCCTCCTAGCAGAACTCTATAACTAAATGTGCCTCATTTGTCTTTCTGTTCGTCTGCTGTCCATGGTGCTGAAAACAAGGAGTGGCGACAACTCTGAAATTGTGATAATATGTTTTTGTGAAAATGTAACTGAAACTTTGTACAAATTTGTGTTATTTTTTGGTTAACTGTGAAGAACGTTGTATTTGACATAGGTTTGACATGTATTTAAAGGTAAAAATTAGGAATGTCAATTTAGCATGTTAATTTAGTACACTTTATTATAAAAATTTGTAACTATTTATTCTTGCCTCCTGGAAAAAAAAACAAACAAAAAAACAAAAACCAAACACCTGAAGCATCAGTGGTGATGAACAAGCAGTGCACATTTTAAATGCCTCCTTTCTCTGACACATTCATTTCTGGTCTTGGAGTCTCTACTAATGAGCTGATGATCTAAATCAGGTGTGTTTAATTAAGGAGACATACAAAATGTGCACTGTTCCCATTTTGGATATCTCTCTTATCTGACACACCCATTTCAGGTCTTGGAGTCTCTAATATCAAGCTCATGAGTTGTGAGATACATTTGATTGAACCCATGTTTAAAGATAAAAATAAAAAAAATATATTGAGTTCAAAAACATTGATGCCTATTTAATATTTTAGGCATGTTTCATATCTACTTTTCATATCACAATAATCCTTAAGCTTTTATCGTACCATATTCAAAACATACTTGAACAATCAAACAATAGTGCAATAGAACACAACTCTAAAGAATCTGAACCTAGATATCTTTTCTGGGCTGGTATGTTTTAGTCCCGATTAAAATGTATAATACAAAAATTTGAGTGGTTGTTTAAAAACATGTAAATATTGTTTGATTTCCTTTATTCTTTCTGACAAACGAGTGTCAGAAACTGATAGGTGTGTAGCACTTCGTGTACCAGGTTAACCAGAGTATTTTTTATTTTCTATAGAATAAACTTGCATTTAGCTTGTTGCGTACACACAGTGTTGTAAATGTTTGATGAAGAAGAAGCTAATGTACATTCTAAAAGGTAATAAGGTACCAAGGCTTATTCACTGTATTTTGAAGTGCCTGCGATAACAATTCTGTATATATTCATTACCAAATATTGAATACCAGCACGTCTACTTATCTTCAAATTACCTTCATGTAGGATCTTATCTCTGAAAATATTGACAAATGTAATTATTTACTATTAATTTGATAGATTAATCATCATGTCATGTTTACTTGATTACATTTGTTTTAATGGATTGACATTCATAATACCAATTAATGTCATTCTTATCTTTGTCTCCCAGCTTTTGTGAGTGCTCATTTGTTATTTTTTGCAGCCAAACTTGCCTCATGTTAATTACCAAACCTTGTTTTCACCTTGTTTCAAACTCTCTCTACCCTAATTGACAAGTAGAGATTAACGGAGTGTGACCTTAAACATTGTGAGGAAATGCTCTGACTACAGAGCATGTTGATCTGATTATGATGATCTGTTTGCTGATGGTCCAGTTTACATACAGCTTGGACTCTGATCTTAGGACAGCTCTGTATTGCTTTGATGAGCTTGGCAGTAATATGTTTGGATGTGATTTGCTAACATGTATGAATTTATAACTAATTGGGTCACAACAGAGCACTGCATGCTCTGCAGAGGATAATGAAGCCAGGCCTTTGGAGCAATAAATTGCATACTATATGGCATGCCATATTTTATATGGCATGTATTTTGCACTTTTTGCGAGGTTTAGTATATGAACCATATAGATAAGAGCATTAAGGATGCATGGTAGCTTCATCAGGTGCATTCATTCAGTTCCAGGTAAATGTTAATTTACAGTACATGCTAAGTTAATTAGAAAAATAGACAAGTGTCTTCTGCTGTGATCATTTGTGTATGTGTATGTAAGTCCTGTGTCACTTGTGATGTTTTTAATCATCTTTTTGGACTGTCATTCTGATGGCACCCATTCACTGCAGTGTGCAAGTGATGTAATGCTAAATGTCACCAAATCTTTTCCGATGAAGAAACAAACTCAGTTTAACATTGTTAAAAACTAACCTAGCACCATAGCTGTGCAGTGTGTTCATATTACCTGCACAGATGTCTTTATAGTTTGAACACTCCCTCAGAACTACAACGCAGCGTCTTAGTAAAAATCTGGAGCTGCCACTGCCAGACTCAAAGGAAAAAGTTCATGGCTCAGTGCAAAGCAGAACTCATTAAAAATCATTACCCAGTGCTGAAAACATCTGTCTGACGGTGCAGAACACAAGCTTGTGCTTCAACAACATTGGCCAAGTCGTCACATTAGCGTGAGCAGTATAGGGTCTCCCTCTTGGAATAAGACCCTGAATGATGGGACATCTTTTAGGTGCACTAGCTCAGAGTACAAGAAGGGCAGGATGACTTATCTAATAACCCTGCAGAGCTCCTGCAGAAGTACTTTGAGTTATTACCTGTCAAGGATCCAGGACCTCTGGGTTTGCATGACCATCTCTGAAGATTGCATGTCTGTTTCGTGAAGGAGAAACACACAAAGAGATTATAAGGCCATTCAAAAGAAAAATGGGAGAATTTCTAATTGTCAGTTTTTAATTGTCAAAATAAAATATATTATGGAAACATTTTCTTGACAAACAGGTTTCATCCATTCTAGTAGATAGGAGCTGGACTACTATGCCTGTTTTTACATAGAAAATAGTTACCAAGATGACCCCTTTAAAGGAACTCATATAGACAAGAAATCAGTTTTGGCTGGTGAGATTATCAGATATTTTAAAGACTGAAACCTTTTCTTCATTGTGATATCAGGATAGTTATATTATCATTACCTCTAATTGTATTTCCATGAAAGAATATCCAGATTAATATTATTATTATTATTATTTTTTTTTTAATTAAGTGAGGTGTATTCAAGTCATTGTATATATGCCTTCTTTATGTATTTTTGTGTGGTTTAATAGCTAGGACAATAAGTGAGCATCACATCATTGACCCAAATTTCAAAAGGTGTATTTCTGGAGGGTGCTGCACTAACTGAGCAATGGGAAACAGACAGTTTCTCCAGGTGTTATATTCTTGTTTTGGTGGGTGTTTAGCTAGCTGTGCACAGTGATGAAGAGAAATCCATTTGTGAACACTTCAAATGTGTCAGATAGTATACAATATCAGTTTTCGTCATGGGTACCTCTGAATCATTGTGTGACTCTATTACACATATATGTGACCCTGGACCACAAAACCAGTCTTAAGTCGCTGGGATATATTTATAGCAATAGCCAAAAATACATTGTATGGGTCAGAATTATTGATTTTTCTTTTATGCCAAAAATCATTAGGATATTAAGTAAAGATCATGTTCCATGAAGATATTTTGTAAATTTCCTACTGTAAATATATCAAAACTTAATTTTTGATTAGTAATATACATTGCTAAGAACTTCATTTGGACAACTTTAAAGGTGGTTTTTAATATTTTGATTTTTTTGCACCCTCAGATTCCAGATTTTCAAATAGTTGTATCTCGGCCAAATATTGTCCTATCCTAACAATCAATTTACATCAATGGAAAGCTTATTCAGCTTTCAGATGATGTATAAATCTCAATTTCGAAAAATGGACCCTTATGACTGGATTTGTGGTCCAGGGTCAAATATGTGGTTGTGCCGTCTTTTGCCATTTTTACTTGTCTCACAAAACAATTTTTACCTCTGAAAATGAGAGAAACTGAGAATAAAAGAGTAATTGATAGTCTTTGTTGTGAAACCCTTCATACAGAGGCTTTTTTTCCCCACAAGGAGTGTCAGGGTTGTGACTGACAAACTACAGGAGACACAAAGCAGTGCATTGAGCAAAAATAATTGCAGACAGTGAAGCCTTTTAGAAAAAGTGTCATGGCATGATTTGTTGCAGGCTCCTACTGTCTGCCTGTGTCTGTATCCTGACTGACAGGCTAGAGACTGAGGGAAGACTTTTTACTTTCATGGCCTTGTGCTCCCATGTCGAAATGAAGAGAAGCACGTTGCGGTTTTATGTTGAAAATGAGTCTGATGTGAGTGAATTATTTTCGTCTCTTTCATTCTTCTCTCCTTTACTTGTAATTGCAGCCTAGTCGAGGCGGTGTTCCAAATCAATGCTTCCTAAATTTGTAAGCATTGCTCAAAACATTAACGATGAAGTTGAATGTTGGAATATTTGTTTACGATTAACTTCATGCATAATTTAGTATTAGTCACAATGCACCACTTCCTCTCTTGTGATGGAGTGAGAAATTGTTGCATCTTCTGCATTCTAATTGATTCAGGACTGACTTCAGTGTGCTTTCGCTGGCCTGTATTTCTCACTACATGGACTCACTATATTTTATACATAACTCACTCGAAATGCACATATGGTTTAGTTTTCTTATATCTTGGACATGATAACATAAATTATCCTAAACAAAGTGACTGATCTCATCCAAGGAATCAGTCTGCGGCATGTCTTGAAATGTAACTATTGACTTGGTTTACAGGTACTTCAGGTCAGGAGCTCCACCTGTAATCAACCCCCTCCAGACACGTTTTCCAAAGGACACCATTATACCAGGCTCCTTTGCTGTCACTTTGACATGGACGCTGCCCAACCGCACCACAGGGGTTTTCAATGTCACCAGCCCCCTCCCAGGAGACTGGTTCCTGGCTGCACACTTACCAAAGGATAAGGGGAAGATCTCTGTCAAGGTGAGTAGAAACGTAGAGGATAAAGTGATCACAGGGCTAAAAATTAGAGAATCGTTTCTAGAGCTAAGCTTGTTGATGATGAAAAATGCCTTATGTTCATGGTTGTGCACGTACGTTCCTCTCGGCATTTATGCATTTATAATTGAAGCTGTTCACTTCCGCACAGTCAGTGGGTGGCCTTCATGGGTAGTAATTTAAAAGTGAGCGCTGTGATTTCAGAACTTGTCATAGACTTCTTTTTCAAATGAGATTATAAATGCGATTCCTGTCAGAGTGCTCATTATTTCGCTTGGGATGTAATCTCAGAGACAATGGCATTTTTCTTTTGTATAATGCTCTGAATATTCATTTATATATATTACATCATGTTAGAAGTACATTACGTTTTAAAAATGGTTAATTTTTCTTATTGTTCACGAAACCACACACTTGTCCGTGTATGACGTCTGTCTCTGCGGTATGAAAGCATGTTTCTGAGTAAAGAATAAAAAAACATAATTGGGAGGTAAAGTGTTGAATTAGAAAGTCATGCTGTGAGATATAAAGAGAGTTTTAAAGTCACAAATGAGTAGTCACATTGTGAGATGTAAAGTTAAAGTTATAAGTGGGAGAAATAAAGTATTGATTATGAGAAATAAAGTTTTTTAAAAGGAAATAAAATCCTTTTTATTCTGGCTTCATTACTGCCTGACACCAAATCCATTTTCTTGATGTTTTCGGAAGTTCAGTGAGCTACTGTTTTGATCTACTCAAAAATGGTTGTTGAGTCTTGTAGGCTATAGACATCCAGTATTTTTTTTTTTTTTTAATTCCTGCAACAAAATATATTAAAGTTCATATTGAAACACAAGGGGTCAATCATGCATCATAAGATATGCGTAAGTAATAGCATGTCAGCAGTGGCTAAATTACGGCCTAATAATGCTCCCTGCCAGTAAACACAAATGTACAGCAGGTTGTAGTATTCTTATTAAGGATATTACTGCCCAGAGGGAATATTTAAATAGGGGAAATCAGCCAGTGGAAAGTGTTTAAAAAGCTCATGCTGCTGGGAGTCCACCAGGAAGCACAATGCAATGTACTAGCTCACAGTGGAGACTGAATTCACATAAACAGCTTGCATATACAGCTTACATATTTTAAATTCACTAAAAGAAAGTGCATTTAGTTTCATAAATATATAAAATACCGTATTTAGAACAACTAAGTCATGCAGAGCATGTCTCTTTCATTCATGCCTAGTTCTGTTGGCAGTGTGCATTTTTCTTACAAATATAGTGGATGCTATTGTATTTTTCATTTAGAAGTATTGCATGGTAAATCCTAATGAAAGTTATGCTTCCCCAAAATAATTTATTAATAATAAATCACAATCAAAATCTGAAATATTTTTTTACGTTTCCATTATGATAAATTTAAATACTGTAGATGCTGTCCAAATAAATTTTCCCATAGTATGTATTATACAGGCCACACAATCACCTGGTAAAAATTGGATATGCCAAGATTCATCTTATGTCTGCCTTACAGAGTTATGAGTGGATACATTCCACTGGTTTGTATTTGCATGTACACTACCGTTCAAAACTTTTAGATCAGAAAGTCTTGTAATGTTTTTTTAAAGAAGTCTCTTATGCTCATCAAGACTGCATTTATTTGATCAAAAATACAGAAAAAAACAGTAATCTTGCTAAATGTTATTACAATATAAAATAATGGTTTCTGTTTTAATATAATTTAAAGTATAATTTATTTTTTTGATGCAAAGCTGAATTTCCATCAGCCATTACTCCAGTCTAAACTCCAGTGTCACATGATCCTTCAGAAATCATTCTAATATGCTGATTTATTATCAGTGCTGAAAACTGTTGTGCTGCTTAATATTTTTTTGGAACCTGTGATACTTTTTTCAGGATTCTTTGATGAATAAAAAGTTAAAAAGAAGAGCATTTATTTATAATAGAAATTCTATTTCTAACAATATACACTACCGTTCAAAAGTTTGGGGTCAGTAAATTTTTATTCTTTCTTTTTTTGAAAGAAATTAAACCTTTTATTCAGCAAGGATGTGTTAAATTGATAAGAAGTGATAGAAAAGATTTATATTGTTAGAAAAGATTTATATTTTGAATAAATGCTGTTCTTTTTAACATTTTATTCATCAAAGAATGCTGAAAAAAAAAATATTATTCCAAAAAAAAATATTTGGCAGCACAACTGTTGCCAACATTGATAATTCTAATAATAAATCAGCATATTAGAATGATTTCTGAAGGATCATTTGACACTTTAGACTGGAGTAATGTCTGATGGAAATTCAGCTTTGCATCACAGAAATACATTATACTTTAAAGTATATTAAAATAGAAACCATTATTTTATATTGTAATAACATTTTGCAAGATTACCATTTTTTCTGTATAAATGCAGCCTCGATGAGCATAAGAGACTTCTTTAAAAAAAACATTAAAAAGTCTTACTGTTCTAAAACTTTTGAACGGTAGTGTAGATACAGAGAACTTGTTTTCTCTGTTTGACTGAGACTCACATCTGCTTTAATTGTGCTGCCATGCATAATTTAGCCAATATCTGACAATTCTGTAACATGGGAGAAAAGTGCTATTACAATTTGGAAAATAGGCCTAAAATATGATTATGTGCTTGCTTTAATTGTATTAGAAAACAACAATAGACAAAGTGTGTTTTTGGCCTCTAGAAGTTCAAACTGTGCAAGTGAAACTTATAAATGAGATTTGATTTTTAAAAGAATAGTTCACTCATAAATAAAAATGGCCATAATTGAATCATCTTCATGCCGTTCCAAACCCTGATAACTTTCTTTTTCTGTGGAACCCCAGTTGAATATTCATGAGAACTGTCCAGTTTGTGAACAATAAACTGAGCCGGATATTTGCAAGGAATTATATTCAGTTTACACATCCAGTCTAAATGATTCGTTAGTGAATCAGGCTGATCTGATTCTCACTTATTCAGCGATTCTGTTTATAGCTTACTGTTAAGGAACTTAAATTATGTCTGTTCCTCACACCAAGCCATCATGTGACATCAGAAGAATTGTATTTGATATTTGTTGTATCCTTTTGGGACTTGGAAGTTTTAGTCCCCATAATTGCTTGGAAAAGAGTGACCAGAAAATGAATTGTTTTTATGTTCTATGAAAGAAAGAAAGTCATATTGGGTTTGAACAACACAAGGGCATGGTAATTCTTTTTAAGTGACCTCCCTGCTTAAATAAGATTTTAAACAACATCTATGCAGTGGATTGCATCTAAATGGATCTCACATTGGAGTAAACTTCTTGCATCTTAATTGGAATTCTTACGTTCACAATAGCATTACCTCAATCTCCATCCACAATCTTAAAAAGTTCGCCTCAGCTGAGTTTTGTCCTTTGCTGCTCTTACTTATCTCAGAGCCACCAGGCCTGCACTTCAGCCTTTCTCTTTAATTAACTGCAGCAGGTTTGGTCGTGGTGGAGGCCATTCTCCTGGATTAAGAGCAATAATTGTACTCGGTGTACTCCACTTTAAGGGCACCGTTTTCCTCTGAGCCCACAGGGTCACACTGCCAGCCAATTAGACAGAGACAAAGCTTGGAATGACGAATGCTTCCTCCTTTCTGTTGGCCTGGGGAACGACAGCACCTGTGGAGCAGAAAAGCTCATGGCTGAACCTACTGAGGTGGAGTAATTGGAGGAAGTGTGGAAAGCGAGGCCATGCTTTCCCTGAGGAATACATTTTTTATTTATTATTCTGTGTAGTGTAATGGGGATTATGTTGTATCGGACTTCTGTTTTGTTGAAGGGGCTTGTAGGCATTTGATTGTGCCACAAACAGTGTCTGCACAGTGAACTATCATAAATTTACTCTGTGGGCATCTTGGTAATATACATGAGCATCAGTTTTTTATGTGTACAGTATGCAATTAGCTCCTATTTAACGAAATAGTTTCATTCTTTCTCCATTTGTCAGGATAGGTTAAATAACATGATTCAAATCAATTACAAGCAATGAATAATAATATTAATAACACTGTTACTAATAATAGATACAGAGATTGAGTTAATGTTGCTGTGGATTTGAAATTGATAAATAATATTAATATTATGCAAATACCAAGATGAGATTTTAAGAATTTAACAGTTGTTAGGTCACAAACATTTATTTTTATTATTATTGTAACTTAATGGATGTCTTGTACAGCACAAGTTATTGTTAAATTCTTAAAATCCCTTCTTGAAATTCACATCATGATTGTAAACTGCTACGACCCAAGTACAAGCCCGTAACTGACTGTCAAGTAACAGCTTGCAGGATCGAAGCTCCGTGGACACATGGTGCACAGAGGTGAATCTCAGCAGAGAGAAGCTGCAGCGGCCCTCAGCAAAGTGCAAGTCTGTTCTCTCAGCTGATGAGCTCCACAGTGTCTGTGAGGCTAATCAGAGAGCAGCCGGACCCTGCTCTGCAGGCGCACATTCACACAAGCAGATGGCCAATTGTGGAGAGAGAGAGAGAGAGAGAGAGAGAGAGAGAGAGAGAGAGAGAGAGAGAGAGAGAGAGGGAGAGAGGGAGGAAAGGAAAGAGGAAAGAAGGAGGATGAGTATGAGTCAAGCACGCAGTAAAGATCAGCCGGCCGTCTCTGCTGGATGAAGCTGCCACAGTGGATAAGCAGCGACCAGAAGCCGAGCAGAAACCTGACAGTTTGCCTTCCACTAACTAAACTCTCGGAGTAAATCAATAAACTAATTGGAAACTGTCAGCACTTGGAGATATGTTATCGTTCAGTGCATCTTTGTTGTTTTGGGGTAAGGTCTACACGGAGGGGGGCTGTCAGTTTGGTGGCTGTTTATCTCTGTATTGAATTTTTTTTAAAGATAGTGAACAGGCCAAAACACATTCTAGATTTTCTGTGTTATTAAGGTCTGTTAGGTCAGTAGATGCCAATGTTCTTGTTTAATGAAATTCACTATAATGCACGCCCATTTACTAGGGTTATTTATAGACAGTGTTTGTTAGCCATTTTAATCAGATAATGATCTATGAGTTTACTCAGTTGGTTAATGGTGAGGTGTGCATTTTTTTAAAATGGTAAAATCCCCAGCTTGCCAGTTTAATACACTCAGAATGTAAGGTATTCATAGGTTGACTCCACTGAAAAGTGAAAAATCAGTTTGAAATGGTAATTATTTTGATATTCAATTCTTTCACAATAGTGATGGGAAAACTTCACCTTTAAAGGGACAGTTTATACTTATCATGTAGTCACCCTCATACATATAATGAACATCAGTGGACAAGTCAGTGTTGTGTTGACATTTGAGTTTCACTATATGGAAAAAAAAAAAAAAAAACTGTTGAAACACTCTTCATACTTTTCATACAGAACAACACGAGGGTGAGTAAATGATGAGTTTTCATTTTTTCTGAACTGTCCCTTTAATGTAATTGCATTTTCTGTAAACAGTTCTGAGATTTACCTTTCTGATAGTATCCTGTCTTTTGACAAATATTTTTTTTTTTATCTAATTATAGGGCTGTCACGATATCAGTTTTGCACCACACGATTATTGTGGCCAAAAGAAGTCAAGTAATTAAAAGTATTATCACAATATATATTGAAATATGGAAGAAATAAATAACGCTATCAGTCAAATTCATCTTTAGCTTTGTTTATTTGTTTTTTTCTCTTTTTCGCCAAAAAAATCAAGCTCGAAATATGACTGTAGGGAGGGAGAGGGAGAGTTTGTAACCATAATACGAAAATAGCTTGCTGCTGATCGGCACATCCTGCAGACTTGGGTGTCTTAACACCTCTTCTTTTTTTTTACGGAATTCAAAAACTCCCACACTGATGAGCTAACTTTTTTTTGGGTGCAGGTAGAGTGTCTCTATTTCATCTGTCATGATTTTTAGAGCCAGTAGTCGCTACACACTACATCATCTGTCTGCTGTTTTCTGTTTTATGATGAGTGGCAACCAGCATTATATACTTTAACTGCATCCCAAATGGCATACTATACACTATGCACTCAGGGCCGGATTTACACATAGGCATTCTAGGCACATGCCTATGCTCGCTTGTCCAGGGGATCCCAAACACAATGAAGAAATATATAATATTTTTGTTATACTATGGGCTATCTACAACAGTAAAAGGACCAAAACCCCAGAAGACATTGAGCAAATAAATATAACAAACAATAGGGTAAAAAATGACAAACTATTTCCATGTTTTCCACCTTTTTTATGTAGGCTACGGAAATCACGCTTTCTTTCTCACGATCTCTCAATCGCACACACAGTACAGACACGCACTCGTGCACACACGCGGAGACACGGACAGAAACTGGTTGTCAGTGCTGCCCTGTGAATTTATCAATAAAATAGTTTCGCAGCTGAAAAGCTACATGACATTTCTCAGTAGCAAAACTATTATTAGACACTGCTGCTGAACACTGCTGAGTGATACATCAGTAAAACAGTCCATGTGACATCAGTGGCTCAACTTCAGTTTTGTGATGCTACTAGAGTACTTTTTTTGCACAAAGAAAACAAAAATAACATAATTTGCTCAACAATTCTTCTCCCGCCATTTTGGGGAGTACCCAAGAACGTATTTGACGTAATCAGCGTTATTTACGTTCGGGGGAAAAGCGCGCATGAACGTATAATCTGCGTAATAAGCGTTGTTTACGCTTAGGGGAAAGCATGTGTATGTATTGTGATACTCTCTAAAATGGTGGAAGACGTAACTTGGGGGAGAAGAACGGTTGAGTAAATTGTTATTTTTGTTTTCTTTGCACACAAAAAAAATGGACCTGTTTTACCGATGTATTTACTACTTTTCTGGATCTGGGAGCATTTCAGTTGCGTTGCTGTCTATGGAGGGTCAGATAGCTCTCAGATTTAATCAAAAATATCTTAATTTGTGTTCCGAAGATGAACGAAGGTCTTATGGGTTTGGAACGACATGAGGGTGAGTAATTAATGACATAATTTTCATTTTGGGGTGAACTAACCCTTTAATATCTCTCCCTCTCTCTCTCTCTCTCTAATAACTGCATTACCCTGCATATCAATGGCTGAAGCCTCTGTTATTAGCTCTAAAATGACGTTTTGGAATTTGCAACGGAAGGTTTGGGATGAGGTGCGTAAAAAATTTGTTCAACACACATGAGATTTCAGGACGGAAACATGTCAAATGTCTTGAAACAAATCATCTGAGCAATGTCTTTATGTGTGATTGTGTGATGTGTGATACGTGGCCACGTCGCCACGAAGCTGCGCTTATTAATAGAACGGTCTTTCTCAGTTCTCAAACAAATTAAGAACTACATTTGATTTTTATTGACTGACCGCAAGCGTTTATTGTGATAGAAAGCACTGTAATGGTTTCCACTGATTAAGAAATATTTTTGTTTGCTTGGGTGGTAATATTAGGCCTATTATATTAATGGGGAAGGGGGGCACAAAAAATTGTTTTTCCTATGTCACAAAAAGAGATAAATCCGGCCCTGTATGCACTTATACACTATGTACTTATGCACTATGTACTCAACCATGTAGTGTATGAATTTTATAAGGTTATTTTGTCATTAATAATTGGAGTCTGATAGCCCCTTCTTCGCGATGTAATTAAAGCTGCAACAGTTGAGTGCATGAAGTGTCCAACATTCCACACTTCGTTTTTTTCAGTTATTAGTGCTTCATCCGGGTATTTAAAGTGCACTATTTCTTTTTGGAATTTTCAATGTGAACGCACTACTTGCACTATTTATACTACAAAACTTCATAGAATAGTGCGTAAGTATGTGATTTGGGACGCACCTTATGTTCAAGTGTCAACTAGATAGTTAATAGCCTGGATTATTTATGATATTATCATATGTGTAGTATTAACACAATATAAATTTCATTTTTTAAATATGATTGTTATTGTCAATACTATATAGCTATACAACCACCCAGCTGTGGATAGAAGTATGAAAGCAGAACTTTTCTGTCGTCACTGATTTATTTCTGGACTTGGGAGCTAAAGCACAGAACAGAAGTGGAGAATTGTGGGAGATGTGTGGGGGAACGCCAGGCTTTACCAGTAATGAGACTGTGGATCCCTGCAGTTCTGTTCCTTGACAAATGATAAATGTTTTTCATACCAGGCCAAAAAGCTACGCTCAAATGTCTTGGTGGCTTATATGCTGAAGGTTCATGCTCAAGTATTTTTTCAAATACAATCATATTTTGAAGATTTTTTTTTTTTTTTGGACAAGCTAGTCACTTACATAACCAGACACATGTTTGGAGTCCACTGCAATCCATCATAAATGAAAAAAAAAAATAAAAAAATAAATCAAAAAAAACTTTTTCTCATTGGCCATATGGACTCCTCCTCGTCGTTCTGCATGAGCAGCGTGTCAGAGACATTATCATTCACACAGCTGGAGAACACATTAAACATGCAAAATGCCAACAACAGTCCGCTATCAATTCTGTGTACTGTTTGGTGCTCTGCATGCATGCACAGAGGGCTCTAATTATTTCACTAGTTGCTCAAAGTTGCCAAATTTTTGCTGTGAAAAGGGAAGCAATTATTTGCATCTTTTTCTCTCTCTCTTCTTTTTGTCTGCGCTGTGTGTCTGTGCTGGCACATGAGTTGCAAACATCCCCCCTAATCAAATCAGATCAATGAAGAATTGTAAGGAGGCAGAGGCGTCACGAGTTAACAAATCTTGCATGTCAGACACAATGCAAAAAGCGCGGGGTGGGGGTACAGAAGCAAGGCCGTGTCTGCCGCCACCAGCACCAGCTGTGCCTGCTTTATGTATGCAGCCATGGACAAACAACAGATGGGGCTCCTTCTCAAGTTTGTTATTTAATGGTCGCTGTTTTGCTTTTCCATCCATATTATCCCACCTACAACTCCAATCTGCCATTTTAAGCTAAAAAGTGATGTTTCCATTTACTTATATTTAGATTGTGTAGCAGTAATTCATTACGTTTTGGATCCAGGGCAGAAGGACACTAATACTTAACACTTACTCGCTTAGTACGTACTTCCCTCTGGCCTGCACTATAGATTTTAAGAATAAATTTCTCCCACAGGCAATCTATTCAATCCATTATTTTATTACTTAATTTCATTCATAGTTTTATTTTTCATATTTACACTACCTTTCAAAACTTTGAAGTCAGTAAGATTTTTTTAAAAGAAATTATTTTATACCACAAAGATGCATGCAATTGATCAATAGTGACAGCAAAGACATTTAAAATGTTATAAAAAACTTTTTTTTTTTAATTTCTGTTCTTTACAGAATTATGAAAAAATGTCGCAATTTACACAAAAATATTTTCTACATCGATAGTAATGATAAATGTTTCTTGAGCCCCAAATCAGCATATTAGAATGATTTCTGAAGCATCATGAGACACTGAAGACTGTAATGACTGCTGAAAATTCAGCTTTGCCATCACAGGAATAAATAAAATTTTAAAGTATATTAAATATAAATATACTAAAATGTATTTTAAAATATTATTCTGTCAACATGCTATTATTTTGTCATTTTGTTTACTGTGTGTAATGTTTGCCGAATCACATGTGTGACACTTGTACAAAAAACTGTTTCTCAATACTGCAAAGTGAAAAATAGTAAAACTGAAACAATTTGCAAATGTACTGTCGTAGTTCACTCCAGGAGATCTAGTGTAATTGGTAGTATTTTCCTGGTAGTCTCTGCTGGTTGATACCATAACTGCACATTCTGGTATTATATTGTAGGTATTATAGTCGTCTGTTTATATATATATATATATATATATATATATATATATATATATGTGTGTGTATATATATATATATATATATATATATATATATATATATATATATATATATATGTATATATTAGGGGTGTCAACGTTAACGCGTTAACGCATGCGATTAATCTAAAAATTTTAACGCGTTAATATTTTTTTAACGCAAATTAATCGTTTGATAAGGTTTGACCCCAACTTCTTCCCGTCATCGCAGCGCGGAAGGTTATCAGTGTGTGATGAGGTCACAGTGAACCAGTGTTGCCAGGGCAGCGGCACAAGTGGGCTATTTTGAAAATACAGTCGCGGGAAAAATTACAGAGCCGCGGGTTGCGGTTTTTTTTTTGGGCTACTTTTATAATGTACCGCGGCCGCCCAAGGTGTATATAGACAAATGAAAATTAAAACAGATCCTTTTACTAATGTGTATTATAGTTGGAATGTATACCTGGCAACTGAAGAACGGAGAGGCGGCTGTAAACATCACAAACAACGTGAGTTTCAGCAGAGCACATGTTAAGGCTTTTACACAGCAGAAATAAACATGACAACAGCCACTATAGATTATATAAGATAATAAACACACGATTACGATAGGATATGGTTTGTATGTGATTTTCTTGAGATGAATGTGTACATCTGAAATGCTAATTTGTGCAGCGATATAAAAGGCTATAAATAGCATATTTTAACAACAGTAAACGACCAAATTCTACATATGATCGCAAAAGGAAGTCATTACAAACACTCGATGGTGGTTTGAAGTGAGTTCTGAGTAAAAGTGGACTATTAATCTCATAAATCGTCTTATGAAGCATGATGCTAATATTAGCTCTAATGCAGCTGCAGAACAGGTCCCATTCTTAATAATGCGTTTTTTTTGTCATAATACTTCACGTAAGGTCGCAAGAAAATGTTTTGTTGTATTTATTTAGAAATACTTTTGATAATAGTTGGGTAAATGTATACTGGGATTGAAGCGATGTGGCTTAGTAAACGTTTTACTGCCAGTTTAAAGGCTGATAATGGCTGAATAAAAACAAATGAATAATGATAAAAGAATAATAAGGATTATGTCTCATACCTGGCGGAGGTGTGAAAGGTTCTGTTTCCTTAAACTAGTTTGTCATGCATTTCTTTATTTCAACAGATTTACAGGTAAATCCTAGTATTTTAAATTTGCGATTAATCGTGATTAATCACAGTCCAAGACTGTGATTAACGCGATTAAATTTTTTAATCGTTTGACAGCACTAGTATATATATATATATATATATATATATATGTATATGTGTATATATATATATATATACACATATATATATATATATACATTATATATATATATATATACGTTATATTACAGCTATAGTGGTCCAGCACAAGCAAACTGCATAGCAGTCTATGAAAAATGCTTTGCTTATGCTGTAATAGAGGAAACAAAGGGGTTATTGAAGCCATCAATGAATTGTTCTTTGTGTGTCCATGTAAATGTCTCACTTATTACCGAGAAGACAGACCCGACGCCTTGAGACTGTCTTAGTTCTGGTGTATGGCTGCAGAAGTGATTTGCAGAACGGTTCATGCTGAAATGAATGAGTCTTCTAATCAAGCTGAGAGCGAATTAGACCTTGATAATACACCAGAGATAAAGAGCGACACATGACTCAGAAAACCGTCTATGCAGTCACACCTGCCCAGTGGTGCAAATCCACCAAATAGACCTTAATGAAATGAGAATGTGTTTTGCCACCATTACAACACATACCTCTAGTGTGTCAAGCTACTTATGAAGGCTCTGAGGTTTTCAGAGATTAGGTGCATTAAGCATTAAAGCAAATGATGGAAAATATGTGGTTCTGATTAGCCGATTCTTCTGAAATATTGATATTGATGTTTACTGTCATAATGAAAGCTGCAAAGAATAAATGGTGGATGATTTGCTTGCTTCTTGCATGGGACATAGTCAGCGTGCTGGCCAGGGAGTCAGCCATTTCTAAGGTGTCCCGTTGTCAAAATCACTCGAGTGCGCTGAAACGTTCAGTCCCTTGAACATACCCAGACTGCGTCGGCTGCTCGTTATATTCACTAACCAGAAATGTCTTCGTAAGTCTTTCAAGCGTAATTATATGAAGACAAAACCTTTTTTTCTGTTTTCAAAAGAGATTTTGTTTGTAATTATCTATCATCTCTACTATGCATGATGGGAACAATCCTGCAAGCTTTTTTGTAAAGAATTATACAGTATTCAGACTCAAAGTAGTTAGAAAAAGATTAAAAAGACCACTTTTTATTTTTTATTTATTCATTAATTTATGTATTTTCTGCCTTTTTTCTACTGTGATACTAATATTTGTACTGTATAAGCATGCTGTGCCTTTCTTTATTGCTGTATATGTATTTAATGTCTGAATGCTATTACTTTTTTTAAAAATGTTTTTTAAAGTCTTTTTATGCTTACCAAGGCTGCATTTATTTGATCGAACATTGTAAAAACAGCAATATTGTGAAATATTGTTACAGTTTAAAATAATTGTTTTCTATTTTAGTATATTTTAAAATGTAATTTATTTCTGTGGCGACAAAGCTGAATTTTCAGCAGCCATTACTCCAGTCTTGCCACATAATTCTTCAGAAATTATTCTAATATGCTGCTCAAGAAACATTTCTTATTATTATCAAAGTCAACTTTTTTGCCATTTGTAGCACATCACATGGCAATGGATAAAAATGAAACACAGGAAAATTAAAATAATTTTATTAAAATTGAATTCTTTGTAACGATATAAAATTCTTCTTGCATCAATTTCTTGCATTCTTACTTTTGAATGGTAACGTACATATATTATCTGCTTTTTTAAACAAAAAATGCAGTACAAGAGCTTATGTATTTTATAATGTCTATAGAATTTTATAAAATGCTTTGAAGATGCACAATATTTTTATACAGTGATGCCAGCTATGTTTTAATGCACAATGTCACAATTCTGTCATCAGTGTCCTGGTGTTTAGCAGATGAAAGCCTTTGTTAATTCTCAGAATAGGTTTTATACTATACTGTTATACTAATATCCCAGAGAATTTTGGAAATGACATGAAGCACACACAATTTTTAGTTGAGGCTTTTTAAAGATTTAGTTTTTTTTTTTTTTTTTTTTTAATTTCACGTCTTGAAAAATATCTAATTATAGGATGACTATTGAGGCAGTGAATCCCACAGCATAATTAATCACACACCACTGCAAGCCAATTAGCTCTTTCCGTTGCCCCACCCCCTCTCTTCACGTCTGCTGAATAGCATTTCAGCACTGGAAGAGGCCGCCGCTGCTGACGACTGCTCGGTTATTGTTTAACTGCATTGAACTGACAGATGCGCCAGCAGACTCTCGCTCCCTACCTTATGAAGTAATAACATGGCTGACTGACCTCAACAGGAAGCCAGCAGTGATATGTGGTTGACATTCGACAGCACTGTGGGTTGAAAAAGCCAGTGAAAATGACCCCGCGTCTCAGGCGGTAGTCCAGTACAAACGACGGAAACAGAGTAACGTGCACTCTGGAAAGCTAATGTATTCTTTTAGCGTGATTCCTAGACATTTAATACCTCTTTGTTTGGCATGATTGTGTTTCTCCGTGAGGAGATTGTAAGAAAAAGAGAAGAGGGGCTGTAGTACACCGTTCGGCAATGATGAATGTGTTTAGGGCAGGAGTACCTGCGTGAGAGAAGCCGAGGTTTCCATGATGAAACGCTGCATTGTAATTTGCCATGGTGTGCCATAATAAATAAAAGCTCTTGGATTCTCCCACCTTCTCTCCGTCTTTAATCCCTCCACCTCCCTTTCTCACACCTCAAGTCTTCATGCAATTGCACTGTGAAAAATTGTCTGCGAATCTATACAGATCTTCGGATCTTTAATTGGAGCATACGCCACAACATCTGTCGTATACTGAAACCAATGTGGTTTTTACAGCTACGCATCTCTAGATAAGACTGCCAACTGTGATCTTGTAATGGTGAAAACAAAACAGTTCAGTTTAAAAAGACTTAGTATAGTCTGTTGAAGCAGTGCATGTGCTATAGTTATCAGTGGCATGTTCAAATACATTGCTGTTTAAATGTTTGGGGTAAGATTTTTAATGCTTTTGAAAGACATCTCTTATTCTCACCATGGCTGCATTTGTTTGATCAAAAATCCAGTAAAAATAGTAATATTGTGAAATATTACTACAGTTTAAAGTAACTGTTTTCTGTGTTAATATATTCAAAATTTAAATTTATTCCTGTGATGGCAAAGTTGAATTTTCAGCATCATTACTCCAGTCTTTAGTGTCACATGATCCTTCAGAAATCATTCTAATGTGCTGATTTGGTGCTCAAGAAACATTTCTTGTTATTATTAGCAATGTTGAAAACAGTTGTGCTACTTAATATTTTTTGTGGAAACCGTGATACTTTTTTACAGGATTCATTGATGAGAAAGTTCAAAAGAACAGTGTTTATTTGAAATATAAATCTTTTCCATCATAATAAATGTCTTTACTGTCACGTTCGATCGATTTAATGTATCCTTGCTGATTAAAAAAAATTGTACTGACCCCAAATGTTTAAACAGTAACGTGTGTCACATTTCCATTTGTTATTTATACTAGGCACACCTAGTGAAAGGCATGCCACCTTACACTTGGAACAAGGAACCAACATTTTTTGACACATTTTTTTATATCAGGCATAATTAATCAGATTCTGCCAAATAAGTGTCTCAGATTTCCCCTGTGCTCAGTATTAATTTTTTATTCATGAATTTCAATCCCCAACTCTTGTCTTTTCTTTATTTTCTCAAAATAAATTGTTCCTGCGTTTTTAAGATGAATCATTCATGTTGTTGTATTCCTCATTTTTAAAATCACTTTACATGAAGGTGTCTGCTAAAAGAAGAAATGCAAATGCAGAGCAGAATTCAAAGAAGACAAGGTTTTGGCTGGATCCTCCACTTGTTTGGAATCAGTAAAAATTGGAGACAGTTCAAAATCTTTTGTCTGAAGTTTTCACCAAGTGGAGAAATGACAGTAGTGTTTGATCTTTTTCTCCCGAGTCTGAGGTGGGAGTTGTTGTGCAGTTGGCCATGAGAAATATCACACAGCAAATCATCAGAAGCAATGCAAATGCTATGACAGTTTCCCTCCATTTGAAGTGATCATAACACTATCTCAGTGGGAGTTGCCCCCCTTCCACGAGCATTTCCATATCATGATATGGATGTATACATTTTTTGTGACACTGTATTTCATGGCTCAGGTTATTTGAGGATGGGTGCTCAGTGGATTTTAGCCTGTAACTAATTCATCTATTTCCTGTTTGTTTCACTGTTTTTGTGCAGGGTCTTCACGAGGAATGTCAGTACCTCTTTCAACCTCAGCTCATTGTTCAGAGGCTCATTGGGATTTCAGTGCTGTATCCTGGTTACTTCATTGACCAGATGATTCCTCTTCACAATAGATCTGTACTCTACAAGTGAGTGACTATTTTTAAGATGAAATTACGATGAAATGCATCCACTTAAACACACACAAAAAATCAACAAAAATTGTAAGAATAGTTTACTCCAAAAGGAAAGTCTGTTGTGATTTACACTAACATTGAAAAGTCTAGGGTCATTTTTTTTTACCCTGAAAGATTACTACTTTCATCAGTACTTTTATTCAGCAAAGGCGCATTAAATTCAATAAAAGTGACAGTAAAGACTTTTACAATGTTACAAATAATTTCTATTTCATATTCTGTTCTTTTGAACTTTCTATTCATCCTGAAAAAAATCTTGAAAATTTTATCATTTCCCCAAAAATATTAAGCAGCACAACTATTTTCAACATTGATAATAATAAGAAATATTTCTTGAGCACCAAATCAGCATATTAGAATGATTTCTAAAAGATCAAGTGACACTGACAATTTAGATTTGCCATCACTAAAATGCATTTTAAAATATATTAAATAGAAAACAGTTTTGCTGTATTTTTGATTAAATAAATTCAGCCTTGGTGAGCACTTCTTTAAAAAAAAAAAAAATCTTACCAACCCCCATGTGATTCCAAACCCTTAAATAAAACTATCCTTTCAAGATTGTGAGGATTTCTACTCTATTGTCATCTTTGCAGACTTTCACACATCTTTCCTTATATGAGACACAAGCGCACACACCGTGCAAGTCTCTCACCTTTTCTCTCCCTAGTTCTGCTCTCAACACTTTACCATTCCACACACATCCTTTTCTCAAGCTTCCCTCCATTTCAGGCTTCCACTCTCATTAGGTTCAGATATTAAAGCTCTCCTCTCAATTAGCAAATAAAGTCTTTCTAAATGAAAAAGAGGAAAATAGAGGAGGGAGAGGTGATGAAATGCATTCATAAACAACAGGGTACACAGAAAAGACCTTGAGCACTGGACATTATGAAGATGGGCTTTTATGTATCATTAAAAAAGCTGGTTTTCAGTGAACATTTCAGAGGGTCCGTGCATTGTGTGCTGCGACACTTAGACAGCTGCTGTTTAATGGATGTCTGGATATTAGTATACGCTATTTTATAGCATGTATAGGATATCTACCACATGAATTAATGTGTATGAAGAAATAGGAATCATCTTATATGTAATAAAATCTAATTTTTCTTATTTAGGATGACAAAGATTAAGTTTGTCAATTAAATTAAGTTTAAGTTTTTATAAGATTTTGTAATATTCTTAATAGGACATACTATTTAATCAGTTGTGAAATACAAAACAGTGCTGCGTAAAATTGGAAGAAAGCATAAATTAACCATGCAATAAATGATATTTTAATTTCAAGGCAAATTTCAAAGACCAAGTTCCATGTTCCAAAACACTTTTTTCCCGAAGCAATCCAGCGGATCTGTAAACAAGTTGTGTTCTATTTGACTGAGCATTTGGTGTGCTGCTCATATTGTTAATTATCAAAAACCAAAAGACAAAGCCAATTGTGTCATGGCCAAAAATGTAGATATTAATTATTTATTCTAACTTCACAGTTGTTCTCAATCTCTGTTCAAACTGAAAAGGGCAACTTGCATTCGTTTCCTGATTAGTTGTTATTGATGTAGAAAATTAAGACGGAGAGATATCATTTAATTGCTTTATGCATTTTCAACAAGTTTGTTATAATGGGCTGAAGTTTAAAGTTCTCCTGAGAGTACAAAAACACATTACCGTTTAAATGTTTCCTTGGCATTTCGATAAGCAAACTAGTATTGTTATATCTCATGAGACAATGTCTGCTACAGTCAGTGTAGCTCTCAAGCAGATGTCCTCTACATTTCTTTCCCTTGTACCTGGCAGAGTGTTCATCCCAAACTACATCTCTCGGGTGAAGGTACAGCTTGTGGACTGCAATACAAAGAACAGAAGCGGGGAGAGCTGTCCGGTTCTGCTGAAGATCCGCTCAAGGGCCCCGCCGGTGCATAACTCCAGCGCTATGGACTGCAGAGAGAACGTTCCCTGTGAGCTGGAGGTCCCGCTGCCATCCTGGGAGCAGTGGTACTATATTTTGGTGGAGCGTTACCTCAGTAGCTCAGATGTCTACTTTCGTATTGGCATTCAGGTTAAAGGTAAGAACTTGTTTTAAATTTAAGTTTGTATTGGATTAATCATAGTTTCATAATCAAGCTGATCATTCCATCCTCCACAACAATCACTCCGTATTCTCTATTTCTTTCTGATTCTGTTGTCTAAGGCTTTGCAAGGCCTTTGAACATACAATGGCCCTAAAAATTTGGACACTTGTGAATCCTAAAAAACATCTGGATTTCTGCAAACAACTCATGAGTTTTTTTTCTTTTCTTTACTTCAATTTTCTTATACATTTTTCAAAATGATTTTAGTGAATGTGTGAAGTTCTCCTCCAGTTAACACAGATATATCATACTGCAGTGGTTCCCAACCACGTTCATGGAGGCCCCCCAACACTGCATGTTTTCCATGTCTCTCTAATCAAACACACCTGATTCAGACCATCAGCTCATTAGTAGAGACTCCAAGACCTGAAATGGGTGTGTCAGACAAAGGAGAGATGCAAAATGTGCGGTGTTGGGGGGCCTCCAGGAACGTGGTTGGGAACCACTGTCATACTGAATGTGTTCCACAAAATTTGACAACCAGAATATACATTTTGTCTTAGCTTTTAAAAGCATATCTATTGTTTTATACTTTGATCTAAAATATATTTATTATTATTTTATTATAGTAATATTTATGAATGTTTTACTTAAAAAGGCCAAACATATTATTACATTATATTTGCTTAAAATATATTATTGTCCAAACATTTTGAGTCAGTATTTTTGGTAACACTTTAGTATAGGGACCAATTCTCACTATTAAAGGAACAGTTCACCCAAAAATGAAAATTACCCCATAATTTACTCATCCCCAAGCCATCCTAGGTGTATATGACTTTCTTCTTTCAGACGAACACAGTCGGAATTGTTTTAAAATTTATCCTGACTCTTCCAAGCTTGGTAATGCTGGTGGATAGTGGCTGCTATTTTCAAGCTCCAAAAATCACATATCTCCATCATAAAACTAACCCATACGCCTCCGGGGGGTTAACACATGTCTTCTGAAGCAGATCGATGAGTTTTTGGAACAAAAATATTTCTATTTTTAAAATTATAAACTGAAATCCCTGACTTCCGGCAACAGCGTATGCGCGTTCGCGAGAGAGTCAAGTTCTGACTTCTTGGCTGACCTCTGACTCAATGTATGACGTAAGCCGCATTCGTAGGGTAAGCTTAGGTCATAATAAACAAACGAGGATAGAGCAATACTAAATGCCGGTAATAAATTAAAAGTCGAAAATGAGAAGTTAAAAAAAAGATCAGAGGATTTCACTATAAGAACGAATGCGACTTACTTCATACGTCGAGTCAGAGGTCAGCCAAGAAGCCAGAACTGGACTCTCTCGCGAATACGCACATACGGATTTGAGTTTATAATTTTAAAAATAGAAATATTTTTTTTATTACCAAGCTTGGAAGAGTCAGGATAAATTTTAAAACAACTCCGACTGTGTTCCTCTGAAAGAAGAAAGTCATATACACCTACGATGGCTTGAACTGTTCCTTTAAGTAATTGCATATTAGCATGCCTATTATTAACATATTGGCTGTTTATTAGTACATATAAAGCACATATTCTGCATGACCATATTCTACATCCCTAATCCTACCCAATACTTATACTTAACAACTACCTTACTAACTATTAATAACAAGCAAATTAGGAGTTTATTGAGGGAAAATCTTAGTTAATGGTTTGTTAATGGCGAGAACTGGACCTTAAAATAAAGTGCGACTGTATTTTTTTTAGCAAGTTAATACTGTTAATCAGCAATGATGCAAATCTGTTGTCAACATAAGAAATATTTCTTGAGCACCATATCAGCATATCAGATTAATTTAAAATTCAACTTTGCCATAACAAGAATAAATTGTGATAATTATTGCAATATTACTATATTTTTATTAAATAAATGTAGTCTTGAAAATAAGAGAATTCTTTTTAAAAACAAAAATACAGTAAATATTACCCCAATCTCAAACTTTGTTACAGTAATGTACAGTAAATGTCGCTTGATTTGGTATGAATGACGTTTATTCATTAACACTTACAAGTACATTTCTTTGGGTCCACTGTGTGTATAATTTTTTACCATCATCTGTTAATCTGCAACTGGTACAATTTAAGGCAGTAATCCATATTGTAATGAACCCATAATACCGTACAATCAGTGTTTTGGGTTCTGACACGTCATGGGCTTTCCGCCGATAACATAAAATCACACTATGAATAGGTCCACCTGGTACCATATTTTCCAGCCAGTGTTTGGGGGCACGTTACTGGATGCCAATACATTCTCTGATTCATTGATGGCCAGTAGTGCTTTAGGTTGCAACAATCCCAGCAGACTCCAGTGGAAATATTTTAGTCCAGCACAAATGAGAGAGCAACAGCTTGCAGATTTGATCCGAGCTTCATTAATTCTTCATTGGGATTTATCAGTACAAATGTTACAGGCATATGGCTCCTAGTCATTGTTTGGTTTCAGCATTGCGATGAATTGCATTTGAGCATATTAAAGCTACCTGGAATGCATTCTGACTTCACTGCTGGAAGGGTTTTTACAAAGGCAGGTGTTCTCATGGCCCAAGTGGAGTTGGGAAATTAAAGTGTGTTTAGAGAGAGACAGGCTTTGTTATGAATCTCTTTGACAAATTGGAACCTCGGTGGGCTCAGATGAGGACCCTGTCATGTATTGGAGCCTCCGCCTTTTATTCTGCCTGATGTTACAATGAAGTGTTGATGAATTCTGTACTTTTCTGTGTCTTGAGTCGTCGTGATAAATATGGCAATTGGGCTGCTCGCAAAGTGTGAAATAGACGGGGGACTCACATGGACCGTATTATTGCAGCATCGGGAAGTTGCACGCTCACTTTAAAAGACTCGCTTTGAGTCATTTGCTCATTCTGCTTAAATCTGTACGTTGTTTCAAATTACACAGCTGTTGTTTGCAGTATGTTCAAATGACCTGATTTTCCCAGAATGTCTGATCGGATCTCAATTTTAGAGCATTAAAATATTATCACTCACAACTTAAACACCTCCAGTTTACAAGGTCAAAATTGAATTTCCCTCCTCACAAGACTTAGCAAAAATCCCCTGCTCTGCTTCTATCAAATCTACCTTGTTCTCTCATTTTGTGTGAGGTTTCTCCGTTCATCTGTTCCCCCATTTTTCCTCCACGTCCTGCGGTGCAGCAGAATCCCCGCCTTTGTTGCAGCCTTGATGCCAAGGGATGTTGGCGCTGATGGCTCGGTAAGAGGGGATGAAGAGGAGGGCCATTGATGTTCAATGAGGCTGAACAGTCTCAGACCAGCTTAGATAAAGCACTCACAGGGGGAAACAATTGGCCATGATGGGACGGTGTACCTGCGGAGAGCATTATCTGTGCGCGTAAGGAGCGGAAAAAGGAAAAACCTGTCTAGCAAGGACTTATTGCAGTGCCGTTCTGTCACATTCAAGGCTGAGAGTCAATTTTGTCACTTCAGACTATTTGCCGCATTCATAAAGGAGGAACAAAATCCTTTTTGCTCTATGAATTTAGGTCGTCAAAAGATTAAAACATTACAATAGATTAAAAATATCATGATTTTTGCAGGGGTTTTTTGTTGCAGAATTCAATTCAGTTCAATTTGTTTATTAGGAATTGTTATTACGAAGTTATTAGGAATAGATTTGAAAGTAATCTCACAGTTTCTCATTCCTTTTTAATGCATTCAGTCCTTTTTTCCGTGAAATATAAACATAATAAGTACCAAAGATTTGTACTACTAGCCTACAGCAGTCCATGGGTGGTTTCTGCATTAACAGTGTTTTTGCACCTAGGTGATTTTTCATATTTGTTGTTGATTAAATTCTTCCATGCAAAGACTGCAGATGAATATACATTTGTTAAAAAGTAAAACAGTCACAGTACAGGTAAAGTCAGACAGCTATATTTTGTCACTGGCTTTGTTTTAAAACATGATCCAAATGGACACATCAATGTCGCTGCACACTAATTTCGGATGAAGTTAATGCAGATTTATTGTAATTGAAGAATGTACACGTAATGATGGATGATTAAGATTAAGTATCCCACTATACCTGTGTTCACCCGTCATTAGTACTGCTTATTATATAATGTAGCTAAACCAGTGACCCGAGAGCGCTGCAATCAAGGTAACTTTTAGACATCATCTAACACTGTCATTCATATATCCTCTATGCTATTTTTCACTAGTTGTGATGGTCCATACCCTGTATCACATGACCTTGTAGTATCACCTGTGTCTGAAGGTTTTGGTCAGCGCTTCTGTCAGCCTTAATTCAATTATTCTGAACCTAGCTCCCCTTTCCTTGATCAATTTCTCTGAACAGCAGATACTGGCTGGCTGCCATCTCTCTCCCATCTCCCAAGTCGGTATGACCCTTCATGTCCTTTCTTTGCCGTTTCTTTACACCATTCAGTTCTCTTGATATTCTTAATGGAAAGAACAGATCGTTTATAAGTTCAACAAGAACCATCTGGAGCTGCTGTGTATGTGGAATTAATTTCCTCTCAGCTCTTTTCACAACAAACTTGTGTTTACTGTTAAAAAAACTGATTAAAATTCTGATTTCATGTGATGAACTGAGCTACTCTTATGGTGTAACCTAAACGATTTTGAAAGGTAGATGTCTTAAAAAAGATTACAGATTTTCAAACTTTATTGTAGTCATGTGAAATTGGACAATGGATTTGTTTCAGCAGACACTGAATATTATTATCATAATGGCTTTGATGCATGGTCATTCTTCTCTCTGTGAGATACAGTAATTCTTTCATCATCTGAGTGAATCATATCCAGAACAAAACAAACAGAAACAGAGAAGTTAGACAGCGAGCATTGTTCCATAGTCTTTTGTTATTTTGTAGAAATGTTGTTGAGGTCTAGTATATCTGCTAAAAAAGACATGTTGTGGATGTTCGGCTGATCTTTTATATCAGGGCTGTCAAACACGTGACTAGTAGAGGAGTCAAACTTGGACTGAAGGATGATTTCAGGGGGAAAAATTAAATTATGCTGAAAACATTCCCATTCACTTATTTCCATAATAAATATTAATTCATGATAAATTAGATTTAGTAATTTCCATGTGCTCCCATTTATTTATTGCCAAGTTCTGTGGCTGGTTGTATAAAGTCTTACAGGGTAGTCATCTAGTGTTTTTCTTTTGGACTGGTCATGACTATTTTAAGTTAGTTACATAAAAACAGATTGGTTTTAATTTGAATCTAAAATGTATATTACCTCAGCCAAATGCTAGTTGCTTAGACTTGTTTTTAAGACAATAAAATTTTAATCTTTATTCAACTGACCTTGGACTTTATTCCAGAAGAGGATTGCGCACATTCTCTTCATTTCCACACCAAGGTATTTCGAATATAAAAATTGACATAAGGTGACATTTAGTCCACTCTGGCCAGTGAAAAACAAATAAATTGTCACTTTACAAAAATATCCAATCATGAATGAGTGTGACACCCTTGTCTTAGATAATCCTCACTGATTTTTCTTTCCTTGTACAGTAGACTAACTTGATCTAATCACCAAGCGTGATTTTACATTGTTGTACATAGCAGTGGTAGTAGTAATAGCAGTACATAGTAGTAGCTCATGGTGCTGCAGTTTGAGACATTTTTTCCCCAAATTTTACTTCCCCTGTTGCCGTTGGTAACACCAAATGGTCATATTGATAGTGTCATTAATTGTGCTAATCACTTATGAGCTCCAGGCTTCAGGGAGTCCTCTTTGTTTGAGAGACATCTACAGAGCCAAATTGAAACGGATCCCAGTCATGGGATTTCAAAAGCAGTTTCAAAACAATGAGCTGCAAATTTTTGCCCCCAAACTGCACTTCATCACACACCTGTAACTGAAGCTTCAACAGAAAGGGTTTGGGGTTTAGCCACACTTGCTATTGCTGCAGACCACCGCTGTTGGGAGAGCCGCAATGCAAATATGAGATTTTACATTTTGCTTGATTTTTCTGGTGCTCATTGGACTCCATTTAGCCCTCAAGGAGACGAGAAGGTTAAAACACAATAAAAGGAGGCTTAATTGAGACTGATGTGTTCTTATCAGCATTAATGATGAGTTTCAGTGTCTTAACATGGTGATATGACTGTTAATAGATCTAGACCCTCCAGAGCTCCGAGGACTGGAATGAGCTAATTCAACACTGAATGAAATAACTACATTCTCTACAGAGGCATATTTCTCTTCAGTAATGGCATCAGCACAAATGTGATTGGGAACCGTAACGCAAAATGGAGAACAAATAACGTAGTTAAACATAATTGTGTTTTCGACGAGCCCCATTGTTATTGCTATTGATTGTTTAGCTGGTCTCATGAATATCTGGAATTTTCTTTTGAGGTTAACTTTGGTTATGGTTAAACAATCTTTAAGCTAGATGTAAAGTAAATACAGAAATATTTTGAATAAAAAATCTTGCTTATTTGACCTTACAGCTCAAGTGTGCTATGATAATGTACAGTTACGTTTTCTAAATGATGAATAAAAACTGCAAGAGTGTGACCAATAGTGAAGGGCTTTCTCACTTTGAGGATATTGAAGCTGTGACCTTCTAACACAGCATTTTAAATGCAAAATGTAGTGTAATTTGCCCGCCGGTAGCCATGACTTCGCAATGTCCAACCTTCATGGAGCCATAAACCAATTTCACACAGGGAATTGCATTTTTATTGACTTTTACATTCTCTACAATGGGCATGAGAAGCAAAATGTTTCAGATTCAGGGGTTAAAGGGTTAAGTTGGATCTATATATTTGCTGTTAATGTTGAAATGTGTTTGAAGGCCAAAGCAGGACAAAAAAGTCTCTGAGCAATCAGCATCTGACTAATCTGGCAGGTGCCAACTTGCTTAACAGTTGTTGGGCACAGCTCTCATGGAGAAATTGGGCAAGAATAAGCATATGTATGCAGAGAGATCAAACACCTGTGGTAAGAGACAAACAGCTGCTTATCCTTCTTGTTGACACACTGATGGGAGATAATGGCAGGAGATAATGAGGAGAGACGTTTAAAGTGCGCTGTTGCTATTGATATGTAAGCTGTTCTGGACACTTTCCCCCAGACCTCTATTGTGATCAGCAGTGGGGAGGCTAAATGGACCAAATTAAAGGTTAAGGGAGTTTGGTAGTGGTCATACAACACAGAATTGAATGTAATTAGTGAAGCAAAAAAAAAGAAAAAAAAAAGAATAAAAGCTTGTGACATTTCACAAAACAATATATGTGACTCTGGACCACAAAACCAGTCTTAAGTAGCACGGGGTAAATTTTTAGCAATAGCTAAAAATGCATTGTATGGTTCAAAATTATCGATTTTTCTTTTATGCCAAAAATCATTAGGATATTAAGTAAAGGTCATGTTCCATGAAGGTATTTTGTAAATTTACTACCGTAAATATATCAAAACTTAATTTTTGATTAGTAATATGCATTGCTAAGAACTTCATTTGGACAACTCTAAAGGCGATTTTCTCAGTATTTGTTTTTTTTTGCACCCTCAGATTCCAGATATTCAAATAGTTGTATCTTGGGCAAATATTGTCCTATCCTAACAAATCATACATCAATGGAAAGCTTATTTATTTAGCTTTCACATGATGTATAAATCCATAAATCATAGATCATAGACTGGTTTTGTGGTCCATGGTCACATATATATATAATAAACATTATATACAATATTTAATATTGTATATGTAATATACAGTAATATGCAATATGTAATGTATAATTTTTATGTAATATACATGTAATATATAGTTTTACTAAACAGGGCAAATTAGCACGAGAGCGCAATTCCAAAACAGTGTACGATGGGCGTGGAAATTTCTGCGGGTGATTTACTAACAACGCGCAAACTAAACAAAACAGACGCTACATCTCATTTACATATCGACCAACGCAATATACCAAGCGCAGTGCAAATCAGCATAGTCGCAAATAAAGAATAAAGAAATAAAAAGGCACAGTACATTGAAAAGAACCGGAGGCCAAAAAATGAAGAGTTTTGATATAGACCTAGTATTGCGTGACTCCTAGTTGAGGGTTCCAAGTCGTCTTTTATTTCCTGAAGCAAATTAAAAATAACATGGCTTGGCAAACTATATGTTCGGATAATGTGTTCTTCTGGTATTCCAAATAAATTAATACTTGTGGAAAAAAATCCTCTCCCTTCTACCACGCGCTCTCTGTTCTCTGCTGTGCCTCCTTTAGCAACAATAATTGCTGCCATTTCAAGCGCAAAATAATTAAGACATGCTTTTTTGGGGAGTTAAATAATGGCGCAAATACCAGTAATTTGACGAGCGCAAACGTTAGTAGATCTTGTTGTGTGATTCATTTGAAAACTCTTCTCCCATAAATTTTGCACCCGAAAGGGAAACTCCTACAAATGCATATTCAATAAGGTCAGGTGCAAAAATAACTGTGTCCACGCCTTTTCAGCGCTAATTCTTCACTGCGCATCTTTAGTAAATCCTGACAGTATTATTTTAACGCCAAAAGACGGTTTGCGCTGGTGCAAGCTGTTAGTAAATCTGGTCCAAAATGCGATAATTTAGAAATTAACATTAAAATGAAATAATTGGCTTTCAAATTATCATTACATTACATTATTTGGTAAATATTTGTTTTTTATTTCACAAATATATACAGGTTTTTACTGTTTAAAACTCTGTAATTCAGTAGATCACAGTTATTCTCATGATTTCTGTTAAAGTCATTAGGTTAAACACATTTTAATATCTAAAGTGTTCATGGTAACTTTTACATTTTTTCCCTCAAATTTTGTGATGATACAACAGCATTAAAATGTTTGTAGAAATACTCTAGTGGTCACTGTGAGTGATCTGAAATGTAGTAAGTAAAGGAAGCTAACAGAAATTTTTTTCAAAACAATAAACATTCTTTAGACTTGCCAACCAGAAAGCACCTGCTTGCATAATGCTTTTGTAGTGATTTGTTGTCAGACAATTCAGCAGTATGGTAAGCATTTATTGTTGAAATGTAAAATGTATTACAGAAATGTTTTATTTCTGTTGACGGTTTTCTGGGTTACTGCTGATGTCTTGTCAGTGTTTGTTTACTTCTCTAATGTTAGAGAAGTTGAGTCCCGTAGGGCCACTGTGGGAAATTTAGGAAATCTTAATCCCAGCTGCTAAAATATAATGGATCTAGAGATGGATCAGAAAAATCAGTCTCATTGTTTGTCATTAGTGCACATTATTGTCTGTTTAAAACATTTCATGTAAACTAATTTTGTTTGACCAGGAGAAACAGACACACAAAAGCTGTCTTATTCATATGGTAATTTTGTCATGCCATTAATTTAGTTTTCTTTGATTTATTATTTTTGTTCTAATAAACACTGGGGTTTGTTTTCTTCATTTTACAGCGGCTCTACCATTGTGCAGTGATGTGTACAAAAGCACTCATTTCCTTCATCGCCCCTGTGATTGAATGTTTTATTATTTTCTCACGGACACAGTAACCTCAAAAGCCTGCAATCATAATTTCTTCAGGCCATTCATGTGGATTCCTTAAAATCATTTTCATAATTAGATGACATGCCATTGAATAATTAAAAAGTGTAATTCTGTTTATTATGGTTTAAATTATGGCAACAAAGCTCATTCCTCTCCATCAGCAGCACAACAGTTTGAGTTCTTAATACTTAAGAGAACATTATTTGCACATCACTGGACTGTCATGCTTGATTTAAGAGAAGGAAAACCAGTGTGTTAAAGTTTTAACCCTGAAGCCATGCATATACATTTAATAGTGCACTCAGTGATTTTTACAAATATGCATTAATAGTTTTTTGACAAGACATGAGATGAAAACTCATATTTACACATCACTAATGCTATTAATCGAATGTGTCTTGATGGATTTGTTTATTACAAGCATGCAGCCTTTCACTTCAAGATGTTAATTGATGGACTGGAGTCATGTGGTGGATTATTGTGATGTTTTATCAGTTGTTGAACTCTCATTCCCTATCTGTCGCTCACTACGAGTTATGTCGTGACGACATAGGGGATTTACTTGGAAGCCCCAATCATCTCTGACTTTAAGAGAAAACGCCAATGAATATTGGCTAGTGGATTTTGCATACCTGAGCCACTCCCTGCCCTCGCGGGTATAAATAGGCGGCAGGTGCGTCCACTCATTAGAGTTTTGCTTCGGAGCCGAGTGGATGAACGTGTTGATCTCCACAAAGCCTTTCATCATCTGTCTGGAAGCTGTTCTGGTTGGCGTTACGGTACGAACAGCGGTGTCCCTGTCTGCAGCGATTCCCCTGAGCACTTCAACTAAAAGAGCAGATTTCCTAAAAGAGCAAATCACGGTCGGTTCACGTCTTTTTAAAGACGCCGTTCCGGCCGTGTCCTCTTGGTTGCGGTCGTTTCCTATCCTCCGTCGACAGCCACGATCGTTGTCTTCAGTGTCTGGGCATCCAGCACGCTGAAGCTGCGATCGTGGATGGTTTATGCGCTCGTTTTGAGCGTGTAACCATGACAGCGCTGCGATCGCGCCTCTCTCTCCTCACGGGGATGAGAGAGGCTCCCTCTGTCACTACCCGCGCTGGCTTCTCTGCTACGAGCAGAGAACCATCGGCTAGTGCTCTGGGCGATCTGAGGGTTACAGTGAGAGCTTTTCCGCCGGGCCAGTCCCCACGGACCTTTCACTCCTCCCGCAGCAGCTGTTCTGTGCGGCTCGCCGGTGATTCTGCTGTGCCGTCTTACGGCGCGCTCAGCGTTTCATTCGGCGCGCCGATAGAGGATCAGATGTCGATAGCAGCATCGGGGGATGGGCAATCGTCCCCTGAGGATGAAGATTCGGCGGGGCTGCCCCCCTCGGGTGTCGCGGCCGCCGCCGAATCGGACCCAGAGTTGACGGCCGTGCTTTCCCGGGCCGCCGCGAGCATCGGGCTGGAGGCGTGCACACCTCTCAGTCCCGAGTCCTCGCGGTGAGATGATTGGCTCCTCGGCACGGGCCGTGGCTCGCGACCACACCCTGCCCTGGTCCCTTTCTTCCCAGAAGTGCACGAGGAGCTGATGAAGTTGTGGACGGCCCCTTTTTACGGCCAGAAGTGGCTCGTTTGTCTCCCCCATCCTCGCTACCCTCGATGGCGGGGTGGCTAGGGGGTACGTTGACATTCCCCAGGTGGAGAGTGCGGTTGCGGTGCACCTGTGCCTGCAAAACGCCTGCGAGTACACCAAGGCATTAAAATGCACGAGGGTAGTACCAACCCGAGGTTGAAGCAGGAACTGTGCTCGACGACTGACCGTGCCCTACGGGCAACGGAAGTCACAGTGCAGTCCCTCGGGAAGGCGATGTCCACACTTGTGGTCCAAGAGCGCCATCTATGGTTCAGCCCTGCTGAGACGAGCGATGTCGACAGTGCGCTTTCTCGACACTCCTGTCTCCCAGGCTGGACTGTTCGGCGACACTGTCGAGGACTGTGCCCAGCAGTTCTCGGCAGTACAGAGGCAGACCGAGGCCATCCAACACATCTTGCCCCGGCGTGATGCATCATCTGCCACCGCTCCGCCGCAGGGCAAGCCCCGGTCTGCTTGTCGCCGTGGGTGCCCTCCTGTGTCCCCCAGAGCTGCTCCGCCCCGTGCTGAGGTAACACCAAGGCCGGTGCGTTGAGCCTCTCGCAGGAGCACAGCGCCCCCTGTGTCCCAGCTGGCCCCTAAGTCATCCAGGAAGGTGACAAAGCGGCCCTGACACAGGCAACCCGGAGATGTGGGAAGCTGCTCTTTCTTGGGAGATGGCGAGGACAGCGCCGCTCCTCTCCCCCAGAGGAGGGCCGGGTGGGGAATCTTCTGTTCTGTTCTGCCGCTGGCTCAAGGGCCAGCAGTACCCACATTGTCAAAGAAAGAGCAATTTCCTTTTCCTCCGGGTCGACAATGAGTGACGCGATGCCTCCTCACTCTCGCCCACGAGCCCCCTCTCTTTTGCCAGTAGCCAAGAAGTTGCGGTTGGGAGACGCAATGCCTCTCCACGCATCTCTGGCCAGTCCCTCCGGGGATGCGGGGAGTTCTGCTGTGATCGTCAGAACGCGATGCCTTCTAGGCTATCCAGCTCAACTCCCTGCCGCTGCACCACCGCGGGTATGTCGATTGTTCCCTTGGTGCCACTCGCACGGAGTTTGGGGGCGTGGCTTGCGCTGCCCAACCCGTCCCGCTGGCTCATTCGCACAATCCGACTCGGCTATGCGATTCAGTTCGCCAGGCAACCTCCCAAGTTCAGCGGCGTTCTCGAGACTTCGGTGGCAGACCGAGACGCACCTGTCTTGCGTGAGGGGATTGCTGTCCTCCTGGCAAAGGATGCAATCGAGCCGGTCCCTCCAGCCGAGATGAGGCAGGGGTTTTACAGCCCCTACCTCATCGTACCCAGGAAAGGCGGTGGCCTTTGGCCAATCCTGGATGCACCTAGCCCCAGGATTTGTTTGCAGCGGTCGACCTGAAGAACGCTTACTTTCATGTCTCGATATGGCTTCGACACAGGTCGTTTCCACGGTTTGCGCTCGAGGGTCAGGCAGGGAAGTACAGTGTTCTCCCCTTCTGGCTGTCCCTGTCCCCCCGTGTCTTTACGAAAGTCACGGAGGGCGCTCTTGCCCCACTATGGGAAGTGGGCATCAGGATCCTCAACTATCTCGAGCATGACCCGTGTGCGAGAACAGTTGTGTGATGATAGGGACCCAGTGCTCCGGCACTTAGCCAGCTGGGGCTTCAGGTCAACTGGGAAAAGAGCAAGCTCTCCCTCATGCAGAGAATCTCTTTTCTCGGTGTGGAGTTAGACTCGGTGAGTATGATGGCACGTCTCACTAACGAGCGAGCCCAATCCGTGCTGAACTGCCTGAGTTCCTTCAGAGGCAGGATGGTGGTACCACTGAAACCCTTTTCAGAGGCTCCTGGGGCATATGGCATCCGTAGCCGCAGTCTTGCCGCTCGGATTGCTTCATATGAGACCACTTCAGCACTGGTTACACTCCCGAGTCCCGAGATGGGCATGGCGCCGCGGTACACTTTGTGTGAACATCACACAGGAGTGTCGCCGCTCCTTCAGCCCCTGGATAGACCTTGCCTTTCTACGGGCCGGGTTGCCCCTAGAACAAGTGTCCCGGCATGTTGTTGTCACGACAGGTGCCTCCAGCACAGGTTGGGGCGCTACATGCAACGGCCAGGCAGCCTCGGGGCTCTGGACAGGGCCTCGACTGCTTTGGCACATCAACTGCCTGGAGCTGTTGGCAGTGCACCTCGCCTTGCGGCAGTTCCGGCCACTGCTTCTAGGCAAGCACGTGTTGGTCCGTACAGACAACACTGCGGCTATCTCGTACATCAACCGGTTGGGAGGTCTACGATCACGTCGCATGTCACAGCTCGCCCGCCATCTCCTCCTCTGGAGTCACACGCAGCTCAAATCGTTGCGTGCTGTCCACATTCCGGGGGAGCTCAATCGTGCAGCAGATGCGCTCTCACGACAGCTCACGTTCCCCGGAGAATGGCGACTCCATCCCGAGACGATCCGGCTGATCTGGAGTCGATTCGGGGAAGCTCAGGTAGACCTGTTTGCTTCCCGCGAGTCCTCCCACTGCCAGCTGTACTTTTTCCTGACCGAGGGCCCCCTCGGCACAGACGCACTGGCACACAGCTGGCCTCGGGCTCTACGCAAGTATGCGTTCCCCCAGTGAGCCTGCTTGCACAGACACTGTGCAAGGTCAGGGAGGATGAGGAGCAGGTCCTGTTGGTCGCGCCGTACTGGCCCACCCGGACCTGGTTTCCCGAACTCATACTCCTCGCGACAGCCCCTCCCTGGCGCATTCCTCTGAGGAAGGAACTCCTTTCTCAGGGGCTCGGCACCATATGGCACCCGCGTCCAGATCTGCAGAACCTCCATGTGTGGCTCCTGGACAGGACGCGGCAGACTTGAGTGGTCTACCACAGGCTGTGGTAGAGACCATCACTCAGTCTAGAGCTCCTTCAACAAGGCAAGCCTATGCACTGAAGTGGAGTCTGTTCGCGAACTGGTGTTCTTCTCGTCGAGAAGACCCCCGAAGGTGCACGATTGGAGTAATGCTTTCTTTCCTGCAAGAAAGGTTGGAGTGTAGGCTGTCACCCTCCACCTTGAAAGTGTATGTGGCGGCTATTGCGGCCCATCACGATGCAGTGGACGGCCAGTCCCTGGGAAAGCATGAACTCATCGTGAGGTTCCTGAGGGGTGCCAGAAGGTTAAATCCTCCTAGGTCACCCCTGATGCCCTCCTGGGATCTTTCTGTCGTCCTGGCTGGACTTCAGAGGGGTCCCTTTGAGCAGCTGGACTCAGTCGAGCTGAAATTTCTGTCGGCTAAGACAGCGCTCCTGACCGCGCTCACTTCCATCAAGAGGGTCGGGGACCTCCAAGCATTTTCGGTGAGCGAAGAGTGCCTTGTGTTCGGGCCGGCCTACTCTCACGTTGTCCTGAGACCCCGGCCTGGATACGTGCCTAAGGTTCCCACCACGCACTTCCGCGATCAGGTGGTGAACCTGCAAGCACTGCCCTCGGAGGAGGCAGATCCAGCCTTGGCGTTGCTGCTGTCCCATGAGAGCACTGCGCATATACGTGGACCGCACCCGGAGCTTTAGAAGCTCTGAGTAGCTCTTTGTTTGCCACAGAGGTCAGCAGAAAGGGAAGGCTGTCTCCAAGCAGAGGTTGGCCCACTGGATAGTGGATGCCATTGCCTTGGCGTACCAGTCTCAAGGCGAGCCGTGCCCCCTGGGGGTGAGGGCTCACTCCACACGGAGTGTTGCCTCCTCCTATGTGCTGGCGCACGGCGCCTCTCTGGCAGACATCTGTAGAGCTGCGGGCTGGGCGACACCGAACGCCTTCGCGAGATTCTACAGTCTCCGCGTTGAGCCAGTTTCTTCCCGTGTGTTGGGTAACAGGTAAGTGGCGGGAAGAGCTGGCCGGTGTCACGCTTGCTGCGCCATTCCCCCTCACCCGGGGATACGAGCGCCTTTTTCCTCCACCAGTTCAGTTCCCCGGACGGCGAACCCTGGTGGAGTTCCTCCAGCATCCCCGGCAGTCAGACTGGGCGGAGCAGTCTGACGCCAGGCCCAGTACTGGTGTTAGCTCGCCCGGGTCTCCGGTCAGCCCCTGTACTGGGCTAGGTGTCCGTATGGCTTGATTCCCTTCGGGTAATCCCATATGTGTATTCTTCCACGGTAAGGTTTTCCTTACGGTAAACCCGTGTCTTCCCTTGACAGAGCCTCTGTCAGGCCCTGCTGGCAGCTCTCCTCCCTACCCCAAGTTAGGATCTGCCCCAGGGTCAAGTCGTATGTAGTACTGCCCCAGACCTGGGTCAGTCCATATCAGTGTTTCCACATGTTACCTCCCTTCAGGCAGGATGTGGCCTCCGTAGCGCCCTTCTCCGGAAGGCTCGCTTCCCCGTCGTTACTGCCAAGCTGTAACAACAAATAGGAAAGACTTGAAGCTATCTTTCATTGAAGGTCGAAATCCCTTCCGACTTCTGTGGGAAAAGGAACAGCGGCTTGGCTATCTCCAGCAGCGATGTACTCAGTGGTCCCTGTGGGCACCAAGGTTAGCGAATTTGCGCTGGGGCGATGGGAAGGTTGCGACCTTTGCATGGCATTTGTCTGTCACGCGCTTGCTTGTCAGCATCTGCATGCCACAAGGTTGTGACGGGGTTCAGGTTGTGGCGCTTTCCATAGGACCCCTATGTCGTCACGACATAACTCGTAGTGAGTGACAGATAGGGAACGTCTCGGTTACGTACGTAACCATCGTTCCCTGATGGAGGGAACGGAGACGTTATGTCCCCATGCCACAATCTTGAACCATCGCTGGTTGCCAGGGACTCGTTCTCGGCTCCTCAGCGTAAAACCTAATGAGTGGATGCACCTGCCGCCTATTTATACCCGCGAGGGCAGGGAGTGGCTCAGGTATGCAAAATCCACTAGCCAATATTCATTGGCGTTTTCTCTTAAAGTCAGAGATGATTGGGGCTTCCAAGTAAATCCCTATGTCGTCACGACATAACGTCTCCGTTCCCTCCATCAGGGAACGAGGGTTACGTACGTAACCGAGACGTTCTGACGGCACCCATTCACTGCAGAGGATCTATTTGTGAGCAAGTGAAGTAATGTTAAGTTTCTCCAAATCTGTTCCAATAAAGAAACAAACTCATCTATATCTTGGGTGATCTGAGTGGGAATATATTTTCAGCAAATTTTCATTTTTGGGTGAACTATTCCATTAATAATCTAAATGAATGCATGATATGTGTCAGTATAAAGCTCAAGGCCACTTGGACAAATAAAAGTCAATGAAACATACCAAATATTACCGACTGCACCTTTAAAAATAAAAATAAACAACAGACAAGATTGATAGAGTCATTCTCTTTATTCTTCTAGTAATGAAGCAAAAGGCACTTGGTCAGCAGGCTGATATGTTGATATGGCTTCAGATAACCATTTTAATTACTCAGTCAATTAGTGAAGTCAAGCAGGACTTTGGTAGTAACAGAAGACATTAGTTTCAGTAAACTAATTACCTGCTGTACACTCAACACAGCGGGGAAAACAAGCTATAACAAAACCATCAGTGGATATTACAGAACTTATTCAATGCAGCAAATGGGGAAGGCCAGAATAAATGCTGAGCTTTTCCTATAAAATCAATTGTATTGATGGAAATGTCTCACAATTTTATGACTGTTCTAACTTATTTTAGACATTGTTTGGTCTTAGAGTTATTACTCTCATTCTTTCTTTTATCTTATTAAAAGCATAACCATAAACAGGCCACTTGATAAGGGCTAAAAAGCAACATAAACCTTTCTAAAATATTGAGTTATGTGCAAAGATGGCAAAGTCGTTATAGTGCCATTACTACTGTATGTCTCGTAATATGACATCATGCAACAAAAGTGGCATCAGTGCAGTTTGTGCTCATCAGTTTTATGTTTTGCTTATGTATTCATTTCTTTTTAAATATTCAGAAATGCATTATGCTTTTGCATCTTGTGTATTTGTTTGTTGGCTTTTTCTGCCTGTTTCTTAATTCTATATTCAGTCAACATGCAGTTATAAGTGTGGGTATAAGTTTTGGATTTTACACAAAGTCATCCAGTCTTCAGTGTCACACGATCCTTCAGAAATCATTCTAATATGCTGCTTTAGTGGTCAAACGTTTCTTATTATTATGAATGTTGAAAATGGTTGTGCTGCTTAATGTTGTTGTGGAACAAAAAGTACAGCATTTATATGAAACAGATGTTTTTTTTTTTTGTTTTTTTTTTAAAGATTATTAAATGTCTTTACTGTCACTTTTGATGAATTTAATGTGTCCTTGAGGAGTAAAAGTACTAATTAAATGCTGGCCCCACATTTTTGAACGGTAGTGTGTATGTTTGTGTGCATATGTGTGCACACTTTAGATATTCTTACATGAGTGTTTCTTTATTATTAGTATATATGAATAGGCTATGTAGTGTGATTAGTATCATTTAGGATCCATAAGCAGTGTGATGTATATGGAAGTGTTTGAAAGCAGCACGAGCAGCTGTGTGGGAAATTTGAGTGCTACAAAGAAGGCCTGAAGTTTCCCCTTCTGTCTCTCTTCCCATCTGAATTCAGAAATGAAGTATGTCATAGAAATTTCACCTCAGTGTGACTGGAACAGAAGTTTCCAGAATCTCATGATTGGTCACAATATATCCATCAAGTGTCACTTTGTTCAGATTTGCACAGAATGTCTTCTTGTTCAGTGCTGTCTAGTTTCCACAAAAGAAAACTTAAATGAATTTCATTGTGACCCAGTGGTGTCCTGACAACAAGAAAATAGGAATTCATGCCTTGTTTTTTCAGACAACTTACATTCAAAGGAAAATAAGGCAATTATAGTTCATGCCATGCTGATGTGAAAGTTTGGCTTGTAGGTTTGTTCGCTTTAAATGGCATTTTATGTGCTGCAGAATACTGAACACATCTTTAAACAGCCTGATAATTTAAAGAACCAACATTCATGCAAAAAAACAAACAAAACAAAACTCATGATCACCATAAAGATTTTGTCCCACACCTATTTTTCATTGTTCTTCCATAACAGGCTCATTTCACTGGAGTCCAGATTAAAGCGCCTGTAATTAATAAAGAAATTGCTTATCACAGCTTGTGTGTTGCTGCAAGACTTTAAACTATTCCAAAAATATAACTCCTAATTGGTGTACCTTTTCTTTTCTTTTCTTTTCTTTTCTTTTCTTTTCTTTTCTTTTCTTTTCTTTTCTTTTTTTTCTTCTCTTTTCTTTTCTTTTCTTTTCTTTTCTTTTCTTTTCTTTTCTTTTCTTTTCTTTTCTTTTCTTTTCTTTTCTTGATTATTAAATTAATTCCACTATCCTCTATTGAAGTAACAGCAATGTAGAATAGTCCAACTAGACCAATAGAACAGAAAAAAACATAATTAAATATTCATTGGCCGGGGTTCTGAAAAATAAAATTGCACATGCCATGAACACAAAAAATAAGGACTTTCCAATTTGAGCAGAGCAGAAAAGTTGATAAAGAAAGCACATGTGTTTTAGGCTGATAAGCCTCCGTTTGACACTGGCCCTCCTGCCATTTATTGTTATGGCAGTGCATGGGTGAGAATTAAAAACAGAAAAGAAAGAAATTTTAATGGCCAAAAGAAGGGAAAAAAAAGAAGTCCTTAAACAACCTTAAACAACCGCGTCTCTGCAGGAGCCCGCGTCTCAGCTGGGGAAAAAAAACTTCCATGCGCCTGTTGACCCATCGTTATCAGGACTCTGTGGAATCAAAGAGCCAATTAAAAAGGAATTAGAGTGTGCTTCATTTCCCACTTATGTTGGTGAACAGCATGAGAAATATTGCGCGTGCCGTACCAAAGAAGCACAGGCAGACAGGGAGAGCAGCAGACACGGACTGCCAGGAGACTGCCTAGCAACTAAAAAAACTGTTGAGTTTTGTTGTAAATATTCCATGAGTAATCTTGTGTCAAATAGCAGATGAAGGTGATTCATCTTCCCAAAATATTCTTGGTTTACTTTTATCTTTTTGCCTCTTTGTGCCTGAACACCTCATGCATTAAACTTTAAAGCCACTCTGTGCAGACAGGCATCCTGCATTAGCCTGCAAAGATATTTAATAATAACCCCATCCATCTTACGAGATAGAAGATGACCTTGTTTAACATTGTTCCAAGATAACGGTCAGATGTTGGGACGAGCTTTTCATCCCCTCTGACAATAAAGCCTGGACAGGGATGATTGCTTTTTTCGGTATGGCACAGAAATCCCTGTAAGTACTGTTGTCAGGAAGATGTCTACAGCGAGAGGAATTGTGTCGGCTACAGAAGGACAGAGCACCTGCCTGCGCCCCTGTGTCTTGGTGGATCACATCAGTGCATTTGCTAATCTTCTGGGAGTCGAGAGATAGTGAAAGCACCAATTTCTCTGTGGATGTACACAGTGTTTGTCCTAGAAAGCTTGAAAGCATGTTTTCTCAACCTTTACATTGCTCTGCCTGTGACTAACGTCTTTTCAGCGAGAGTCCCTTGAGGACTGGAGTTTCCAGAATGTGGTAATATGATTTTAATTTATTACACAGCTCTGTGGATTGCTTGACTCAGAATGACCTCAGAATATTTTATATTTCACCATTGTCCATGCCAGCATGCTGCCACTGCTCTCATATCTCTTGTATCATGTTGCAAATTAATAATCTTTAAAATAATATAGCAACATTTTTGCAGTGTTCATTTTTATAAGCAGAAGATTTAAGATTTAAGACAAATATTTAAATTAATAATTAAACTCAGATGTTTTCTTAAATACTTTCAGGAAGTAGTCTCTGCTTTGCATTGAAGTCTGTAAATTATCCTTAACATTTTTTTAGCATGTGTATAGAGTTGCATATTATGCGTTAAATATTTATATTTATGTATTTAGCAGAAATTTTTATTGAAAAAATAATTGAGAGTGCATACATTATATTATTGTTCTGGGAATCAAACCTGTACTGTTTGAGCTACAGGAGAGTTTGTGAATGTGGGTTTATTTTTTAAGAAAAAAAAAGCTTGGTGGTGGAAACATTGATGTTTATGTCAGTATCCCTACCAGTACCTGAAGTAATTTATCATTTTCAAAATGTGTTGCTGACAGTGACAGATGCAGACTAGTTTTTACAGGATAAAACAGCTGCTCTCTATTTATTATACCATTTTTTTCAGATTAATGATCATATTGTCTTTCACATGTCCAAAGACAGTACTCTTGTATATAATGGATGATCTTCCCTGTTTATTAAGCTCTGTAACTCAGAGTATACCGTCACAGTACACAAGCTTTGTGATAAACTGTGAACACAACAGTAATTTCTGTCTATCTTATGCTAGCCTTCAGTAATGTCTCCATTATGGCCTTCAACTGTAAGAAATGTCATTTCATTGCTGTTGTCATACCTTCAATACCTTATACTGTTGCAGTTTAGTGTACAGAGACTGTAAGCATTTGTGTGTTTATTCCCCAGAGAACTGGAACTTAAATAAATGCATGGTTGCATAAAAATATACACTAATTTTGACTCCAATCCAAATCCAATTCAGTTTTTTTTTTTTTTTTTTTTAGTTAGTTTTTTTGAGTAATCAGCTTACATTTTTTTTTTTTTGTTTATGTAATTTGTTGGTTAAATATAATTTGAATAGAAGAATTTAAGCAAAATGTTGCATTACTTTTTGTTGAGCCAAAAAGTGTGGTTCAGTAGTGCTATCAGAACATGCATCTGTTTGTTTTAAGCATCCCAACCACCCCATAAGAGCAATATTGACTCATTCAGTGGTGCGGCAGGATTATATGGTATGTTTGTTCGACCAATGGCAGACGGGTGGAATGTGTGTGGGATCTTGTTTGAAAACAGCAATTCTGTTTGGGGTGCAGAAATACTCCATCAAATAGGAAGGTGGTTACTGGTTACCTGTTTGACAGCGTTATTTGGCACCCTTAGTCATCTCGACTGGAGACTTGAGGACTTTGAGAAATTGAAGGGGCTTCAGGTTAGTGCAGTAGTTTTGTGCTAAGATTTCAGTGAATTTCTGAATCAAGTTGGCTACACAAGGGTATGTTTTTATCAAAACTCCCACACACAACACAAAAAGCAAAGGTCTTGTAAAAAGCAAACACTTGTGCTTGTTAGTCACTGGTTGCATTTTTAACCACTCTTTGCTTTTAGTGAGTGTGAATAGAATGAACATTACAGTGGGCCTGACGTGTGTCCCAGAGAGGGCCAGAGCTTCTGTGATCTCAAGACCTCAGTTGCAGTACATACTGAAGAGTTTGTGGAGGGCAGAACACTTCCAATCCGCTGTAGCATCTAAAGCTTTTAACAAGTGACTGGGAGCTCAGGTTGAATGTTGTTGTGAATGCTGCAGACAGTTGCTCAGTTCTCCTCTGTTGTTTTCTTCAAGATTGCCGAGGTGTTGCGTATCCTCTTCTTTTGATCTTGATTGTCATGTTCTGTTTGTTACCGACTTGCTTTCATCAGCGGATTGTGTTTTAATTTGGAAATAACACGGGAAGTGTTCTTCATTTGTTATAGTGTTGACGCATGTACAATGGTTTGAGGTTTTTAGACACATCCTTCTGTAATACACCTGGTAGCTCAGACATCTTGAAATTGTGTAGTATACTTTGAAGTGCAAGTGTCTGATGTTGTACAATAGGTGCTATCAGTGGAATAAGGGAGTGTTCTCCTTCTCAACAGAAGGATGGAGCCCATTGTACAGCAGGAAAGGTACACTGGGCTTCCTCAAAAAGATTCCGAATGCAAGCCTGGGGCAAGGGCTTTTCATATCCTTTACTCTTGAAGAATATGGAAAAGTCATGTTGAAAGTCAGCTTTCTATGCATCATATGTGCCAAAGGCAGCTTTTACATCTTACATGACCAGTCTT